>QGSO01001023.1:34363-51891 GCA_011037825.1 Carya cathayensis
ATATAGAGCAGCAAAGAGAGAACATTTTTCATACTAGATGCCACATCAACAACAAGGTATGTAGTATGATCATTGATGGAGGAAGTTGTATTAATGTGGCTAGCACTACTTTAGTTGAGAAACTAAATTTACCTACCTTAAAACACCCTAGACCATACAAGTTGCAGTGGTTGAATGATTGTGGGGAGGTTAGGGTAAATAAGCAAGTGTTAGTTTCTTTTTCAATTAGGAAGTACAAGGATGAGGTCCTTTGTGATGTAGTGCCTATGCATTGTGGTCATATTTTGTTGGGGAGGCCGTGGCAGTATGATAGAAGGGTGATCCATGATGGGGTCAAGAACATATATAGCTTTGTAAAGGATGGAAAAATAATCAAACTTGCTCCTTTAACTCCAACACAGGTCCATGAGGACCAATTGAAGTTGAAAAGTGAGGTTGATCAAAAAAGAAAGAGAGAAAGTGAGATTGATCAAAAAAGAAAGAGTGAAAGTGAGGTTGATCAAAATGGAATGAGAGAAAGTGAGATTGATCAGAAAAGAAAGAGTGAAACTGAGGTTGATCAACAAAGAAAGAGAGAAACTGAGATTGCTAAAAAAAGAGAGAGTGAAACTGAGGTTGGGCGTAAAAGAAAGAGTGGAAATGAAATTGAGGAAGAAAAAAATAGTGAGGCCAAAACCTCAAGAGAAGGAGAGAGTGAAGAAAAAACAGAAAGTGAAAAGAAAATAGAGAGTGAAAAAGAAAAAGAAAGTGAAAAGAATAAAGAGAGTGAAAAGAATAAAGAGAGTGAAAAGAATAAAGAGACTGAAGAAAAAAGAGAGTGAAAGGAAAAGAAAGAGTGAAAAGAGAAGAGATAATGCAGAAAATGAGAGGAAAACAAAAAGAAAAGTGAGTTCTTTCGCTAAGGCAAGTTTTAATACTAACGAACTTGACGTACCTTTGCCTAGTATTGTTGTTTCTTTGTTGCAGGGATATAAGGTCATGATTCCTAGTGGTGTGTTTAGTGGATTGCCACCTATTAGAGAGATGGAGCAATACATTGATTTTGTGCCCGGTGCGATAATCCCTACCCGACCTTTCTTTGAAGAACATGAGTCCTTGATACACTTGAAAGGACAAGGTAAGTTGACTAGAATGCATGCCAAGTGGAAGGAATGTATTGAGATTTTTCCTCTTGTAATCAAACACACACATGGTAAGGAAACTTTTGTGGCTTGTGCATTAGCAAGAAGGTATGATCGTATCGTTATTTTAAATGCAAAGTTATTGAGATTTGAATATGACAAAAAATTGCATGCTAATGATGATGACTTTGCTAGTGTGTATGGAGTACGTGAGAAAACATCGTTTGGTAAGTGCTATAGACTAGATTGGTATTTGTTTGGAGAGAATAAACTTTGTGTGCCTACTAGTTTTATGTGTGAGTTGCTTGTGTGTGATAGATATGGAAGTAGTTTGTTTGGTAATCTAGGTGTGCTGAAGATTTTTTATGTGTTACATGAACACCTTTGGGCGTATCATTTGCCATTTATTGACGTGTTGCATGAACGTTTGTGGCAGTATCATTTGCCATTCATTGACGTTTTGTATGAACGCTTGTGGGAATATTATTTGGCATTCATTGAGGTTGCATATAATCTGAGTTGTCATTTTGGTGTAAAGAAGAATTTAGGCATATTGCAGGAATACTTTTGGGAGTATGGTTTGCCATTCATTGAGGTCGCATATAATTGGAGTGGTCATTTTGGTGTAAGGAAGGCTTTAGATGTGTTTCATGAACGTTTGTGGGAGTATCATTTTCCTTTCATTGAATTGTTGCATGAATGTCTGCGAGAGTATCATTTATCATTATTAGAGTTTGCATATAAGAAGACCATGCATACTACTATTTCTCATTCATCTTTTGAAGGTGCTTTTGGTTTTAATCCACTTATACATTTTGATTTAATGCATTTACCTGTTGATGACAGAAATAGCTTGGATGGACATTTCCAAATTCTTGATAAAATTAATGATAATTCATATCTAGTGGATCTTCCAGGTAAGTATCATGTGTTTGCTATTTTCAATATTACTGATCTTTTTCCGTTTGATCCAGGTGGAGATTCGAGGTCGAATCCTTTTGAGGAGAGGGGGAATGATGGGCCCCAAGGAGGACCAAGTCTTAAGGATCAATTACAAGATTAAGAGCCACGAAGATCAAGGGAGCAATGTAAGAATTGGTGCAATCCAATTGGGATGAAGCTAGCAAGAGCCCAACACTCATGATGGGCTTGAAAGAAGGAGAACCAGTTTTGATCCACTTGATCTAAGCTATGGAAGACACGACTTGGGCCTATTATTATTGAAGGCCATGGACTTATTTATTTCATTAAAATGGCTTATTTTATTAGTCATAGGAATTAATCTAGAATAATTAGGCTTGAGGATGCTTGGCTCACATATGTCTTATTTCTAATGGACTAGGGTTTTCTTTGGGAAGGCCTTGTATTTTGGCCAAGGGTTTATTTGGAAACTTATTATTTAACTAGGGTTTAGAAGTTACTGTAGCGCGGCGTACGACACTGTAGCTACAGTACCCGAGCGCTTTCATTAGGGTTTTTGGGGGTTGTCTATTTAAACAACTTATAGCCTCATTTGAGAGGCAGAATAGATGAAATTTCTTTGAGAGTTTGAGTTATCTCCTCTTGTTCTTCTTGAACTTTTGAACTTATCAAAGGTAAATCAAAACCTTTGTGGCGTTCCTCCTTTGTAATTTGGGTTCTTGAGACGGATTCTTCAATGGGTCTAGATTTTGATATAATCTAGGTTCTTGGAACGGGTTCTCATCGGGTCTAAATTCTCCATCCATAAATCTGAGTTTGGCTTTCTTGGGGTTGTTTTCCAATATTGTTGTTGGGTCTCAAAGCAAATCGATTGGGGTTCACATTACAAGATTAAGAGCCACGAAGATCAAGGGAGCAATGTAAGAATTGGTGCAATCCAATTGGGATGACGCTAGTAAGAGCCCAACACTCATGATGGGCTTGAAAGAAGGAGAACCAGTTTTGATCCACTTGATCTAAGCTATGGAAGACACGACTTGGGCCTATTATTATTGAAGGCCATGGACTTATTTATTTCATTAAAATGGCTTATTTTATTAGTCATAGGAATTAATCTAGAATAATTAGGCTTGAGGATGCTTGGCTCACATATGTCTTATTTCTAATGGACTAGGGTTTTCTTTGGGAAGGCCTTGTATTTTGGCCAAGGGTTTATTTGGAAACTTATTATTTAACTAGGGTTTAGAAGTTACTGTAGCGCGGCGTACGACACTGTAGCTACAGTACCCGAGCGCTTTCATTAGGGTTTTTGGGGGTTGTCTATTTGAACAACTTATAGCCTCATTTGAGAGGCAGAATAGATAAAATTTCTTTGAGAGTTTGAGTTATCTCCTCTTGTTCTTCTTGAACTTTTGAACTTATTAAAGGTAAATCAAAACCTTTGTGGCGTTCCTCCTTTGTAATTTGGGTTCTTGAGACGGATTCTTCAATGGGTCTTGATTTTGATATAATCTAGGTTCTTGGAACGGGTTCTCATCGGGTCTAAATTCTCCATCCATAAATCTGAGTTTGGCTTTCTTGGAGTTGTTTTCCAATATTGTTGTTGGATCTCAAAGTAAATTGATTGGGGTTCACATCACTAATGATAGAGTAACTCAACAGCCTAACAAGGAAGCTTCTGCTTCTTCTTTTTTTTTTTTTCATTTCTGTTGTTTTGTTTTTGCAACCCTAGAACAATGAATCCCTAGAATTTAAGATGCAATAAATAAAAGATAGAATCAGACCTGATTGGAAATTTAGCTCTGATACCAAATGATATGAACCCGCGGAATCTGAATCCCTTGAACCCACAATCAATTTGAAAACTCACCCAAGAAAGCCAAAATCAAGTCAATGGATGGAAGAATCTAGACCCGTTGAGAAACTTGTTTCAAGAACCTAGATTATATTATAATCTATACTCATTAAAGAACCTGTCTCAAGGACCCAGATTATAAAGGAGGAATGCCACAAAAGTTGAGATTTACCTTTGATAAGTACAATAGTTCAAGAAGAACAAGATGAGATAAACTCAACCCACAATGAATAAAATTTGTCAAATTTCAAAAACTTTCATAAACTGATTTAAATGAGGCAACAAGAAGTATTTAAACCAAACTCTCACAAAACCCTAGCTAAAATAAACCCTCATCTTCCAAAAATACCCTTGAGTGAATAGTGCTGTGGCTACAGTACCACTAGTAACTTAGCCTTTTGAAACCCTAGTTCAATAAAATATATATGGGTCAAGTATCCTCAAGCCTAATTATTCTAGATTAAGTCCTATAACTATTAAAATAAGCCATTGTAATGAAATAAAGAAGTCGAAGCCTTCTGATGGGAACCAAGGTGGAGCTATCCTTAAAGATCATTTGCAAGTTCCAGATGGGCCAATTACAAGATCAAGAGCCAAGAAGATCAAGGAAGCAATGCAAGGATTGGTGCAATCCACTTGGGAAGAAGCTAGGAAGGGCCCAATACTCAAGATGGGCTTGAAGGAAGAAGAACCGGTTTTGATCCATTTGATACAAGCTATGGAAGACATGACTTAGAGATAGGGCCTATTATTGTTAAGACTCTCAATTTGTTTTAAGGCTTTTATTAATAGTTTAGAAGAAGTGGGCTTGAGGATGCTTGGCCCACGTATGTCTTATTTCTAATGGACTAGGGTTTTCTTTGGGAAGGCCTTGTATTTTGGCCAAGGGTTTATTTGGAAACTTATTATTTAACTAGGGTTTAGAAGTTACTGTAGCGCGGCGTACGACACTGTAGCTACAGTACCCGAGCGCTTTCATTAGGGTTTTTGGGGGTTGTCTATTTAAACAACTTATAGCCTCATTTGAGAGGCAGAATAGATGAAATTTCTTTGAGAGTTTGAGTTATCTCCTCTTGTTCTTCTTGAACTTTTGAACTTATCAAAGGTAAATCAAAACCTTTGTGGCGTTCCTCCTTTGTAATTTGGGTTCTTGAGACGGATTCTTCAATGGGTCTAGATTTTGATATAATCTAGGTTCTTGGAACGGGTTCTCATCGGGTCTAAATTCTCCATCCATAAATCTGAGTTTGGCTTTCTTGGAGTTGTTTTCCAATATTGTTGTTGGGTCTCAAACCAAATTGATTGGGGTTCACATCACCTTCCATTTATGTTTGCACTCTTCCATAAACATAATAATAGGCCATAATTTATGTTTGCACTCTTCCATTTGCTTGTATCACCTGGATGAGAATTGGATCTCCTTCTTCAAGCTCATCTTGAATATTGGGTACTTGTTAGACTCGTCCCTAGTAGGTTGCACCAATCCTTATATTGCTTCCTTACTCTTCTTGGCTCTCGATCTTGTAATTGCCCCATTTAGAACTTTCAAGGGATCTTAAAGACTCATTTCACCTTGGAGCCCATCACATATGAGCTTGGGTTCTTGTAAATATCGTAAACTATCATGCCATTTCTTTATCATTTTATAAAACATCATATTGAGACCAAGTCTCACTGTATCATATCATTTCATGACATCTCATATATCTCATATCATGGCATGTCATACATAACATGTTATATCATATCATTGCACGTCATACATAACATATGTTGGGAACCAAGGTGGGCCTACTCTTAAAGATCCTTTGCAAGTTCCAGATGAGCTAATTACAAGATCAAGAGCCAAGAAGATCAAGGAAGCAATGCAAGGATTAGTACAAGCCACTTGGGCAGAAGCTAGCAAGAGCCCAACACTCAAGATGGGCTTGAAAGATGAAGAACCAGCTTTGATCCACCTGATCCTTGCTGTGGAAGACTTGACTTAGAGATAGGGCCTTTAGATATTAAGGCTTTCAATTTGTTTAAAAGGATTTTTATTATTAGTTTAGAATAAGTGGGCTTGAGGATGCTTAGCCCACATGTCTTATTTCTTATGAACTAAAGCTTTTGGGAAGGCCTTGTATTTTGGCCAAGGGTTTTTTTTTTTTTTTGAAAAATACTATTTTATTGGAACTAGGGTTTCGAAGTACTGTAGCACAGTACCGCGTGGTACTGTTCACTGAAGGACATTTTTGAGAGTAGGGTCTCAAATTTTAGTATAGGGTTTTATCATGTTTGGGGAGGGTATTTAAATGATGTAACCAGCCACTCCAAGGTTTTAGACTATTATTCTGAATTTTAATTGAGTGAGTTTTCTCCTCTTGTTCTTAATTGAACTCTTGAACTTATCAAAGGCAAATCACAACATTTGTGGCATTCCTCCTTGTAATTTGGGTTCTTGAGACGGGATTTCAACGGGTCTAGATTTTAATATAATCTAGGTTCTTGAAACGAGTTCCCAACGAGTCTAAATTCTCCATTCATAGACTTGAGTTTGGCTTTTCTGGGTTGTTTTTCCAATATTGTTGTTGGGTCTCAAAGCGAGTCGATTGGGGTTCACATCATTTGGTATTCAGAGCTCGGTTTCCAATCAGGTCTGATTCTATCTTTTTTTTATCGTATTGTTAATTCTAGGGCTTCATTGTTCTAGGGTTGAAAAAAAAAACTAAAAAAGTTGCAGAAATTCGTCTTTCCCAGGGCTGCCAATTTATTCTATCTTTTGGGTTTCATGTTCATCATCATAGGGTGGCTAAATTGCTTGTTTGAAGTCTGCCAAAAGTTTGCACCATCTAGGGTTTGTAATTTCTAGGGTTTCATTCCCTTCTATATTTCTTATCAATTTTTATGTGTTTGAATTCAATTGTTTGATTATCACAATTGGATATTTCTGTTTGTGGTTGAATTGTTGAGAAAAGAAGAGAAAAAAAGAAAAGAAAAGAAAGGAAAGGAAATGAAAAGAAAAGAAAGGAAAATAAAAGAAAAGAAAAGAAAAGAAAATAAAGGAAAAGAAAAGAAAATTCGAAAAAAAAAATTCAAAAAAAAAAAAAGAAAGGAGAGAAGGATTTTGGGTATGAAATATTTTGCCATATGAAATTGAGTGCTTTGTCATTGATTAAGCCTTATCTTCAACGGGTTGAATATATCTTTCTAGTTGGTACCTTGTTTCGTAATTACTCTTTCCAGCGTATAAATTCCTTGAGTCTCAGGTCATTTTATTCCTTTCGTGTTTTCTCTTGTTCTTGTTTCTTGAACCTAATTACTAGTTAGAGCAAAACAAGGTTGTATTGTCTTGATTGAGTTCAATTAGTTCTTAAAGAACTTGAGTGGGAAAACTCTTGAGATAAAAGGCAAGAGAGTGTGAGATCATTATCGGGAAAAAGCCAATAAGAGTGAAACACGAGTGAAGTGCCATTATTTGAGTGTAAACACGTAAGGGAGCATGTGAGGTCTTTTTTCCTCAAACATTCTTTTTTTGTGCAGAGCACATGATGTCTCATAAAAATGACTCATCACCAAAGGAGATGCTAGATAACTCATTTTTTGTGTTGCAATCCATGCAACAAAAGTTTAAAAGGTTAAATTTGAAGTTGGGAGAAATGAGGGATAGGATGGATCAACAAGGTGTAGTGATTAGAAATCTACTAAGTGTGAGAGATAGGAGGAGACGTGAGCCTAGTATTGAGAATGGGTACGATAAGAATGGAGAGTATGGCGAGTCACTTGTTGTTAGGCGTGCTCCCAATACAGAAATTAAGATGGATGATATAGAGCAGCAAAGAGAGAACATTTTCCATACTAGATGCCACATCAATAGCAAGGTATGTAGTATGATTGATCAGCTTATAATATTGTCTTCCAAGCGTAGAAGCTGTCAAAGTAATACAAGGGTAAGTCCCAAGATCGAATTCACAGGGACAAAGGGATTATCAAAGCGTTTGTGAGATTTTCTTTGTGTAAAAGATGTATCGATTATGAAAGATGAAAATTGATGTGGATCTATATTTCTAAAATTACCAAAACTAAGAGACTTAGAGAAAGTGTGTAGCAAATGAATTAAACTTGCAAGAAACAATAAAACAAACACTTGGGTTGGGTTTGAGATTCTTTTTATTTCGGATTCTAGATAATTTTTCGATTAACAATCCAGTCACGGAATTGATATTCGGAAGATAAAAATTAAGCTCAAGTTTTTTTGCAATATTTTCTCAAGAAATTCTCTAATTTACTAGCCAAATTTATATTCATAATCAATCGAAAGAGGCCTTGATAAATTCAAGCTTTTGTTGTGCCTTACGTCAACAACAAAACAAGAGCAAGAGCCGCAATCTATTTTCCATTTGAATCCGACTAGTAACTTAGTGAAATCAACATTCAACAACAAAATATTGCATCAAACTAGAATCTAAAATAAATTAAATCTCATTCCACAACCCAAGCTTTAGAAATTAGTTACACATGATATTTTTAGTGACAAAAATAAATCTAAGTGAAACCATATCAAAAACTAAGAAAATATAAATAAACTTTAGAATGAAATAAAAATAAAAAGTCTATAATATTAGTATGAAGAAATAAGACAAACTATATTAAAGAAATAAATAATCTACGAAAACCAAAACAAAACCGCCACACTCTAAACTAACAAGCATAATTAATATTGCGAGAAAAAAAAAACTAAAGTTGCCATGCTCTAAATTAACAAAAAGAGAAATGAATAAAGACCCAAAAAAACATAGATGCCTTTGTCTAACCAAACGGAAACAAGTGAAGTAAAAAAATAACTAAGCCGACTGAAAAGAAATGATACAGAAAAAAAAAAAAAACTAAAACTAACTCCCCCCTTGCTGCCTCCGTCTCCTATGTAAAGAAAAGAATAATGCCCCGCCTGCTCAAAACAAAAGAAACAAAGAAGAAAAACCAAGAAACTAAAGCTACGAGAGAAACAGGAAAAGAAAACAGAAAAAAAAAATCTGCAACGTCCAAGTCTGTCCTCCTAGCTTTCTCTCCCTGGTTTTTATAAGTGTTGTCCGAGTGATGCATGTGAGTGAGCTGCATGTGTGTGTGGTTTGAGTTCCTTTGAGTTTGCTTTCTGCAGGTGTTGTCCATGTGATCTGCATTGCTGTTTCCAGGTGTGAATTGCTTCTGCATGTGCGTGTAAGTTCCAGCTTGTTTGTTTTCTGCTTTCTGCATGTGCATGGCTGGTTTCTGCATTTCTGCATCCGTGGACTGCATGTGCATGTTACTTTCTGCTGCATGTGTTTCTGCATATGTCCTAGTTTGCCGTGAGTTTCTTCTGCATGTGTGCTGAGCCGCGTGAGTTTCTTTTGTGATTTCTGCATGTGCTCCTTCTCTTTTTTTTTTCTGCATGTGTGAGTTGTTGCCCACGTTGGTCTGCATGTATTTCTTCTCCCTGCATCCGTGAGCTGTATGTTTGAGTGCTGTATTCTGCTGTGTTGATTAGTTTTCTGCATGTGTTTTGTTGCCCACGTTGGTTGCTGTCCGTGTCTTTCTGCTGAAAGTGTTTCTTCATTTTCTGCTGCAGTTTTCTGCTTTCATTTTCTGCATGTGAGTGCTTTCCTGCCGTGGGTTGCATTTTCTGCTGCTGCTTTTCCTTTTGCTTTTCTGCATGTGTTTTGTTGCCCACGTTGGTTGCTGTCCGCGTCTTTCTGCTGAAAGTGTTTCTTCATTTTCTGCTGCAGTTTTCTGCTTTCATTTTCTGCATGTTGTTTCTATTTTCTGCATGTGTTTCTTAACTTTCTGCATGTGCCTCTTGACTTTCTGCATGTGCCTCTTGACTTTCCGCATGTGCCTCTTGAGTTCCAGCCGAGAGTTTTCCTGCATGTGCATGAGCTGTGTGAGTTGCTGCAAGTGTTTCTTAATTTTCTGTGTGAGCTGCCGAGTTGTTGGTTTTTATGCATGTGTTCGGTTTGCCATGTCCCAAGTTCCTGGTGTGTGCTGCCCACTTGCTACAAATTGTTTCTTTCACTTGCTTTTATCTTCATAGACTTTTTTTTCTTTCAGCTATGTAGGCAATGGCTTCACTCTTGGACACCGACCAAGATCCAAATATAAGTTTTGCGTAAGCATTAGTCGGCCCTACATCAAAATGCATGCATCTATGTTTAATTAGGGGTAATATCTTATTTCGCATGTCAAATAAAATTAAGTCACATTATCTAATTAATACTCTTATTTTAACTCATAAAACACTTTTAACTCAAGATATTTAAGAGTATTAATACCTCATAATTGACCATTTATCAATGATCATTGATGGAGGGAGTTGTACTAATGTGGTTAGCACTACTTTAGTTGAGAAATTGAATTTACCTACCTTGAAACACCCTAGACCATACAAGTTGTAGTGGTTGAATGATTGTGAGGAGGTTAGGGTAAATAAGCAAGTGCTAGTATCTTTTTCAATTAGGAAGTACAAGGATGAGATCCTTTGTGAAGTAGTGCCTATGCATTGTGGTCATATTTTGTTGGGGAGGCCGTGGCAGTGTGATAGGAGAGCGATCTATGATGGGTTCAGGAACATGTACAGTTTTGAAAAGAATGGAAAAACAATCAAACTTGCTCCTTTAACTCCAACACAGGTCCATGAGGACCAACTGTAGTTGAAAAGTGAGGTTGATTAAAAAAGAAAGAGTGAAAGTGAGATTGATCAGAAAAGAAAGAGTGAGAATGAGATTGAGTAAGAAAAAAATAATGAGACCAAAAATGAGAGAGAGAGGAAAATGGGAGAGAGAAAAAACGAGTGCGAGGCTGAAACCGCAAAAAAAAGAGAGAATGAGTTGAAAAACAATTGTGAGGCTGAGAGTTCAGAAAAAGATGTCGAAAAAGAGTGTGAAAGAAAAGAGAGTGGAAAGGAAAAAGATATTGAAAGAAATGAGGGTGAGGTTGAAACCTCAAGAAAAAAAGAGAGTGAAAAGAAAGAGGAGAGTGAAGAAAGTGAAAGAAAAACATAGAGAGAATTGAGTTTTTATGTTAAGGCAAGTTTTAATACTAACATTGACATACCTTTGCCTAGTATTGTTGTTTCTTTGTTGCAGGGATATAAGGTCGTTATTCCTAGCAGTGTGTTTAGTGGATTGCCACCTATTAGAGAGATAGAGCAATGCATTGATTTTGTGCCAGGTGTGATAATCCCTTCCTGACCTTTATTTGAAGAACATGAGTCCTTGATACACTTGAAAGGACAAGGTAAGTTGACTAGAATGCATGCCAAGTGGGAGGAATGTATTGAGATTTTTCCTCTTGTAATCAAGTACACACATGGTAAGGAAACTTTTGTGGCTTGTGCATTAGCAAGAAGGTATGATCGTATCGTTATTTTAGATGCAAAGTTATTGAGATTTGAATATGACAAGAAATTGCATCCTAATGATAATGACTTTGCCAGTGTGTATGGAGTACGCGAGAAAACATCGTTTGGTAAGTGCTATAGACTAGATTGGTATTTATTTGGAGAGAATAAACTTTGTGTGCCTACTAGTTTTATGGGTGAGTTGCTTGTGCATGGATGTGGTTTGTTGGGTCACTTTGGTATAAAGAATATTTTAGGCATATTACATGAACACTTTAGGGAGTACGGTTTACCATTCATTGAGGTCGCATATAATTGGAGTGATCATTTTGGTGTAAAAAAGATTTTAGACGTGTTGCATAATCGTTTGTGGGAGTATCATTTGCCATTCATTGACTCATTGCATGAACATTTGCGGGAATATCATTTGCCATTCATTAACATGATGTATGAACGTTTGTGGCAATATCATTTGCCATTCATCGACGTGTCGTATGAACGTTTGTGGGAATATTATTTGCCATTCATTGAGATCACGTATAATTGGAGTGATCATTTTGGTGTAAAGAAGACTTTAGATGTGTTTTATGAACGTTTGCGGGAGTATCATTTTCCATTCATTGAATTG
Source organism: Carya cathayensis (assembly GCA_011037825.1). Lineage (NCBI taxonomy): Eukaryota > Viridiplantae > Streptophyta > Magnoliopsida > Fagales > Juglandaceae > Carya > Carya cathayensis. The sequence goes on from QGSO01001023.1 coordinate 46,240, forward strand.
TTACATGAACGTTTACGAGGGTATCATTTGTCATTATTAGAGTTTACATATAAGAAGACCATGCATACTACAATTATTTCCCATTCATCTTTTGAAGGTGCTTTTGGTTTTAATCCACTTATACATTTTGATTTAATGCATTTATCTGTTGATGACAGAAATAGCTTGAATGGACATTTCCAAATTTTTTGATAAAATTAATGATAATTCATATCTAGTAGATCTTCAAGTATCATGTGTTTGCTATTTTCAATGTTTCTGATCTTTCTCCTGTTGATGTAGGTGAAGATTCGAGGTCGAATCCTTTTGAGGAGGGGGGGAATGTTGGGAACCAAGGTGGGCCTACTCTTAAAGATCATTTGCAAGTTCCAGATGGGCCAATTACAAGATCAAGAGCCAAGAAGATTAAGGAAGCAATGCAAAGATTTGTACAAGCCACTTGGGCAGAAGCTAGCAAGAGCCCAACACTCAAGATGGGCTTGAAAGAAGAAGAACCAGCTTTGGTCCACCTGATCCAAGCTGTGGAAGACTTGACTTAGAGATAGGGCCTTTAGATATTAAGGCTTTCAATTTGTTTAAAAAGATTTTTATTATTAGTTTAGAATAAGTGGACTTGAGGATGCTTAGCCCACATGTCTTATTTCTTATGAACTAGAGCTTTTGGGAAGGCCTTGTATTTTGGCCAAGGGTTTTTTTTTTTTTTTGAAAAATACTATTTTATTGGAACTAGGGTTTCGAAGTACTGTAGCATGACACTGTTCATGCTACAGTACCGCGCGGCTACTGTTCACTGAAGGGCATTTTTGAGAGTAGGGTCTCAAATTTTAGTCTAGGGTTTTATCATGTTTTGGGGAAGGTATTTAAAGGATGTAACCAGCCACTCCAAGGTTTAGACTATTATTCTAAATTTTAATTGTGAGTGAGTTTTCTCCTCTTGTTCTTAATTGAACTCTTGAACTTATCAAAGGCAAATCACAACCTTTGAACATAGTACATGCCGCACATTCTTTTTTGTGCGGCATGTACTATGTCTCATAATAGGGACTTAACATCGATGGGGGTGGCAGACAATTCATTATTTTTGTTGCAGTCCATGAAACAAAAGTTTGAAAGGTTAAATTTGAAGTTGAGGAAAGTGAGGGATAAGATGGAACAACAAGGTGCATTGATTAGAGATTTGCAAAGTGGGAGAGATAGGAGGAGACATGAGCCTATTAAGAATGGGTACGATAAGAATAAAGAGTATGGCGAGTCTCTTGTTGTTAGGCTTGCTCCCAATAATTTAAGATGGATGATATAGAACAGCAAAGAGAAAACATTTTTCATACTAGATGTCATATCAACAACAAGGTATGTAGTATGATCATTGATGGAGGAAGTTGTCTTAATGTGGCTAACACTACTTTAGTTGAGAAACTGAATTTACCGACCTTAATCTAGGTTCTTGAAACGAGTTCTCAACGGGTCTAGATTCTCCATCCATAGACTTGCGTTTGGCACTCCTGGGTTGTTTTTCCAATATAGTTGTTGGGTCTCAAAGCGAGTCGATTGGGGTTCACATCATTTGGTATTCAGAGCAAGGTTTCCAATCAGGTCTAATTCTATCTTTTATTTATTGCATCATAAATTCTAGGGTTTCAATGTTCTAGGGTTTGCCAAAAAAAAAAAAAAAAAAAGCATAGAAATTCGTTTTTCTAGGGCTGCCAAAGTTTGCACAATCTAGGCTTTGAAATTTCTAGGGTTTCATTCATTCCCATCTATTTTCCTTATCAATTTTTATGTGTTTGAACTCAATTGTTTGATTATCACAATTGGATATTTCTGTTTGTGGTTCAATTGTTGAGAAAAGAAAAGAAAAGAAAAGAAAATTCGAAAAAAAAAATTCAAAAAAAAAAAAAAGGTGAGAAGGATTTTTTGGGTATGAAATACTTTGCCAAATGAAATTGAGTGCTTTGTCATTGATTAAGCCTTATCTTCAAACGGGCTGAATACATCTTTCTAGTTGGTACCTTGTTCCGTAGTTACTCTTTCCTGCGTATAAATTCCTTGAGTCTCGGGTCATTTTATTTCTTCCGTGTTTTCTCTTGCTCTTGTTTCTTGGACCTAATTACTAGTTGGGTTAAAATAAGATTGTATTGTCTTGATTGAGTTCGATTAGTTCTTAAAGAACTTGAGTGGGAAAAACTCTTGAGGTAAAAGGCAAGAGAGTGTGAGATCATTATCGGGAAAAAGCCAATTAAGAGTGTGATACACGAGTGGAGTGCCATTATTCGAGTGCAAACACGTAAGGGAGCGTGTGAGGTCTTTTTTCCACTAACATTCTTTTTTGTGCGGCATGTACTATGTCTCATAATAGGGACTTAACATCGATGGGGATGGCAGACAATTCATTCTTTTTGTTGCAGTCCATGCAACAAAAGTTTGAAAGGTTAAATTTGAAGTTGGGGAAAGTGAGGGATAAGATGGAACAACAAGGTGCATTGATTAGAGATTTGCAAAGTATGAGAGATAGGAGGAGACGTGAGCCTAGTATTAAGAATTGGTACGATAAGAATGAAGAGTATGGCGAGTCTCTTGTTGTTAGGCGTGCTCCCAATATAGAATTTAAGATAGATGATATAGAGCAGCAAAGAGAGAACATTTTTCATACTAGATGCCACATCAACAACAAGGTATGTAGTATGATCATTGATGGAGGAAGTTGTCTTAATGTGGCTAGCACTACTTTAGTTGAGAAACTGAATTTACCGACCTTGAAACACCCTAGACCATACAAGTTGCAGTGGTTGAATGATTGTGGGGAGGTTAGGGTAAATAAGCAAGTGTTAGTTTCTTTTTCAATTAGGAAGTACAAGGATGAGGTCCTTTGTGATGTAGTGCTTATGCATTGTGACGCCCCCAAATTCCGTTTGGGATTAAACGGACATTTGAAGCGTCGAGACATGCAACACAAGGTTACCTGCCCCCGTTCATGACAGATAAGATGCAATGTTCCTAACATGCATCTAGCATTATGCAATATTCGCAGCGATAATTTTTCTCTTTAGCAAAACTATGCACCAAACCAAAAATATCCCAAATACTTGAAACATATTTCATACATAAAGGCATACTAAAAAGCCGTGATCACCACACTAGTCTAAAATGGTTGTGATCAAAAGAATACTTGAGATACAACTCCAAAAGTACAAGTATTAACCTAAGTTAAATACTATACCATCATCAACATCGCACCGTGGCCTAGTCGACCGTATTCAGTTGGTCAGATTCCAATTCTCCTTTGGGTCCTGTAACAAGATCTACCATTCGGGGGGAATGGTAGTTGGGACTACCACAGTGAGATTTGATTACAAATCTCAGTAAGTTAACATAAAACTCACACACAGGTTAAAAATGCATGCATGGCAGTAAAAACATAAATGCATAATTATAGTCATACATAAACATAGTATAACTTGACATATAGCATGACTTAACCAGAACTTAAGCGTGAACTGAACTTGACTTAAATGGCATGAACTTAAGCTTAAAACATAACATGAACAAACAACATAACATGAACATGAAACATAACATGGACTTGAAATATAGCATGAACGTAAACCTGCATAACATAAATAAGAACTTGAAAATAACATAAACTTGAACATAACATGTACGTGAGTATAACATAACATGGACTTGATCTAAAACTTGACTTATCATGTATTTGATCTGAAACTGGACTTAACATAAACTTGAAATCTTATTCAATTGTCTTGATTAATAACGTGCGTTAATACGTACTCCACAGTTGTTGTGGCCCCACGTATTCAAGTAACATAAAACATAATACGTACTCCACAGTTGTTGTGGCCCCACGTATTCTACATGTCACAATTGCTGTGTCTCATGTAGTGTATGCTCCACAGTTGTTGTGGCCCCATACTTCATGCTCCACAGTTGTTGTGGCCCCATGAATACACATAACATAAAATATAATACGTACTCCACAGTTGTTGTGGCCCCACGTATTCTACATGTCACAATTGCTGTGTCTCATGTAGTGTATGCTCCACAGTTGTTGTGGCCCCATACTTCATGTAACATAAAATATAATACGTACTCCACAGTTGTTGTGGCCCCACGCATTATAAGTAACATAAATATAATACGTACTCCACGCATTATAAGTAACATAAATATAATACGTACTCCACAGTTGTTGTGGCCCCACGCATTATAAGTAACATAAAATATAATACGTACTCCACAGTTGTTGTGGCCCCACGCATTATAAGTAACATAAAAATAATACGTACTCCACAGTTGTTGTGGCCCCACGCATTATAAGTAACATAAAATAATACGTACTCCACAGTTGTTGTGGCCCCACGCATTATAAGTAACATAAAATATAATACGTACTCCACAGTTGTTGTGGCCCCACGCATTATAAGTAACATAAATATAATACGTACTCCACAGTTGTTGTGGCCCCACGCATTATAAGTAACATAAATATAATACGTACTCCACAGTTGTTGTGGCCCCACGCATTATAAGTAACATAAAATATAATACGTACTCCACAGTTGTTGTGGCCCCACGCATTATAAGTAACATAAAATATAATACGTACTCCACAGTTGTTGTGGCCCCACGCATTATAGTAACATAAAATATAATACGTACTCCACAGTTGTTGTGGCCCCACGCATTATAAGTAACATAAATATAATACGTACTCCACAGTTGTTGTGGCCCCACGCATTATAAGTAACATAAAATATAATACGTACTCCACAGTTGTTGTGGCCCCACGCATTATAAGTAACATAAAATATAATACGTACTCCACAGTTGTTGTGGCCCCACGCATTACACGTAACATAAAATATAATACGTACTCCACAGTTGTTGTGGCCCCACGTATTATACGTAACATAACATGTCTTATCTTTCTTAATGCATGAGATATTATTTAATATCATATACTTTTCTAACATGGCGTATGCTTGTAAATGGCACAATATGATTTAATCATAAACATTTAATGGCATACATGTATCTTATGGCATACTTAACATGGCATACTTATAACATACAATATTGTATGACAGAAAAGATTATGTAACAGATAATTATTCATGAGAGATTAAATCATACATAGCAGATAAACATGTAATGACATAGCATGACATGGCATATACGAGAACATACATACATAAATTATAGTTCTCTTACCCATCACACATACACAATAAACTGATAGTAAGTTAGAGGCTAACTTACCTCGATCGTCGCGTTCTATGAGAATAGAGCGCGAGACACGAGGAACTGCACAACAGCTGGAAGAGGAACACTCAAGTCCTTAAGATTTTCACTTCTGAACTCAATTGCCATATTGTAAGCACTTGCAACACCACGGCCAACTTGAGGTTTCACTATACTCGGAAGAGATAAATTGACTTCAGAAAGCCTTTGCACTAAAACAAGTTCATTAAAATTATCAATAACAACCAAACAAACAACTCATTTCTCAATCCATATACTCTTAGCCATAGTCAACCACAAGATGACACCAGTCATCCCGACTATAATCCATATCATCACTGCTTCGGGACACTGTCATACAGTTTCCCAACATTACACCATACGCTCCACACTTCT
>QGSO01001024.1:0-53671 GCA_011037825.1 Carya cathayensis
ATCGCCTACCATTCGGGGGGAATGGTAGTTGGGACTACCACGGTGAGATTTGATTACAAATCTCAGCAAGTTAACATAAAACTCCCACACAGGTTAAAGATGCATGCATGGCAGTAAAAGCATAAATGCATAAGTAAAGTCGTACATAAGCATAGCATATAGCATGACATAACCAGAACTTAAACGTGAATTGAACTTGACTTAACATGACATGAACTTGAGCTTAAAACATAACATGGACTAGCAACATAACATGAACGTGAAACATAACATGGACTTGAAATATAGCATGAACGTAAACATGCATAACATAAATATGAATTTGAAAATAACATAAACTTGAACATAACATGACATAAACGTGAACTTGAGACATAATGTGAACGTGAACATAACATAACATGAATATGAGCTTGAACATATCATAAACGTGAACATAACATGATGTGAACATGAACTTGGAACATAACATGAACATGAACATAACATGTATGTGAGCATAGCATAACATGAACTTGATCTGAAACTAGACTTATCATGTACTTGATCTGAAACTTGAATACACGTAACATAAAATATGACACGTATTCTACGTGTCACAATTGCTGTGTCTCACGTAGTGTATGCTCCACAGTTGTTGTGGCCCCATACTTCATGCTCCACAGTTGTTGTGGCCCCATGAATACACGTAACATAAAATATGACAAGTATTCTACGTGTCACAATTGCTGTGTCTCACGTAGTGTATGCTCCACAGTTGTTGTGGCCCCATACTTCATGCTCCACAGTTGTTGTGGCCCCATGAATATCTTAACTTGAACATGATCTGAAACTTATATGAACTTTACATAAGGTGAACCACACTTGAGTCCGTGGCACCGCATAACATAACTTGTGATGAACACGCTTAGGTCCGTGTCATCCTTAACATGTCTTATCTTTCTTAATGCATGAGATATTATTTAATATCATATACTTTTCTAATATGGCGTATACTTGTAAATGGCACAATATAATTTAATCATAAACATTCATGGCATACATATATCATATGGCATACTATAATGGCATACTTATAACATACAGCATTGCATGACAGAAAAGATTGTGTAATAGATAATTATTCATGAGAGAATAAATCATGCGTAACAGATAAACATGTAATGACATTGCATGACATGGCATATATGATAACATACATACATAAATTGTAGTTCTCTTACCCATCACACATACACAATAAACTGATAGTAAGTTAGAAGCTAACTTACCTCGATTGTCGCGTTCTATGAGAATAAAACGTGAAACACGAGGAACTGTAAAAGGTCATTCTAAAAGTTAGAAATTTAATTACTAACAATTAGAAACATGAAAACAAGTTAACTTAGAGTAAAATTATCATTTTACCCTCTACATGTGGGAAAACGACTATTTTACCCCTAACTTAAGGATTTCACATCCTAATTCCAAAAATCAAATCTTACTTCTAACATGTTCATAACATCATCCTAACATCAACCATGCTTTAAATCATCAAACTAAAGTCACCAAAATCACAAAATAACACTTGGAGTTTTTGGTTTTACACCTAATCCAAAAACAGAAACTTTTTCCTCAACTAGTTTTGATAAATCTCTTGATCAATGGCTTAAGAAGGTGAGATCTTCTAAATAAAGCATCACATAGTTTAATGATGTGTCTTAAATAGGATCTAACCATCAAACTTAAAATCATATGGCTAAAAATCAATAAACATGGATCTAATCCAAAAACATCAAATCTTAGGCCTAACCGAAATCCTCTTGTATAGAAAAATCATATATTTGAAACTAATACTAAATATCTCCAAAATAACATCCTAACATGAAAATAAGAAACTTAGGATCATCATATAAAAATATCAAAGCCTTTAGAGTAAGATCAAACTTCGAAATATTCAAACTTTCTCCAAATAAAAACTGTTTTGCCACTTCCAGTTTTCAAGTTTCTAGATCTAAGAAAATCTATCATCAAAAGCTTTACTCATGCAACAAGACCTCAATGAAAACTCTTAAAAACATTCTAAGAATACTCCATAAAATTTTCGGATCAAGATATGTCCATTAGCTTGGTCAAAAACTCCAAAACATAACATACTCTCCAGATTCACGCCCAGAATGACCTTTCCATGGTTAAAAATACTTTTGACCGACCAAATGACCATGGAATGATACGAAAAATACATCTATGGAAACTAGACTCAAAGAGGAACAACTTTTATGAAGGAGTCATTGTGTAAAAATACTTACAAGGGGTCGAGAATCTCCACGCAAAAAGACACAGAAATCTGCCCGAGAGAGCTCTTTTGGGTTTCTCTCTAAGAACGGGGTGAAGAAATGATTAAAGTGAAGTAAGTGTGTCTTGCACAACTCAAGACTTCTGCAGGGGGAATATATAGGCCTTAATGATCATTGAGGGGAGGTGTAGACATGTGATAAAGTAGAGGATAGTGGGGGGCAAAGGACAACCAACAAAAGCTATGAGACATGGGACTTGATGGGGTGGGTTCCTCCATATTATTGAGTGCAACTTGATGCAATGAATGATCTGCCAAGTGGGGAAGGAAACTTCTCCAAGAAGCTTTGCCAAGGTGGCCAAATTCGTGGGCCTTAGTGGGCCTCAACCAAGTGGACTTCAATTTGGGGTTTAAATGGGGTTTGGTTAGGGTTTGAGATGCTATCAAGCCCAAATCCAATTTTTCTTGGCCCAATAAAATTTCTAAGGTTTAAAATGTTGGATAAGGATGTCATAATAAGAATTTGAGAAATTAATAGCATGTGGAAGTGATTTAATCAAGTGATTAAACACAATGCTAGAAATTGGATCAAAAGGGTTTGAAGGCCAACTTTAGGGTTTGGGGAAACCGTTTAGGGTTTCGGTTTCAACCAAGTTTTTGGTGTTTCAAAAAGATTCCAACCATTTAGGGTTTCACTAGGGTTGAAACCCTCTTTAATCTGGCTCAATTTGGTTGATCAAATGAAAAAAAGTTTTGCTTAGGTGGCATGGTTTCACACATTGATTTCCTTCACAAATCCATCTAATGGTTTCTCTTTGTGCCAAGTATCTAATACTATTCATTATGTGTGGTTAAGATCTTTCCAAATGTCCAAATAAAACTTCTCTAACCTAATTTGGACATTCCACACTGTGATTTTGAAAACACTGCACTTAGTACGCTTATCGAGGGTACTATTCACTCCGAAAAAGTGCATAATAAACTTAGTACTGAAAAATCCTAAATATTCAATTAAGCCTAGTGGTGTAAACTATAATGTAATCTGACACTTCTAACTACCTCAAATAAAAAAAATCGCATTTCTGGCATCATAGCGAGTGATAATACTGACTATGTTGACAGGCTAAAACCTTTGCGATTAACCGATTCGTGAAAGCTTATGGAGTTTTCACGAGATTCCTAAAGTCTATAGAAATTCACCATTGAATTTTTTAGCGGGCTGTTACACACAGACTCTATATTTATATTATCAAAATATACTATTGAGCCTGTTCGTCAAGTAACTCATGTAACTCGACTAATGAGGCCAAAATACTGCCCAAAAAACTAAACTATGTAAGTTGTAAGCTTCGCATCGCGTCTGCAGCATTTAGTCAACCTTCTCCAGTTTGCTAGTGTATGCTGCCTACTCTGATCATGACATATCGCTTACCATTCGGGGGGAATGGCAGTTGGGACTACCATAGTCAAATTTGATTACAAATCTTAGCAAGTTAATAAGAAACTTCCACACAAGTTAATGATGCATGCATATCAGTAAAAATATGAATGCATAATTAAAATTGTAAGTAAACATAGCATAACTTGACATATAGTATGACATAACTGACATAACTTGAATTGAAATGTGAACTGAACCTTGACTTGACATAACATGAATGTGAACTTAAAATATAAGATGGACTAGCAACATAGCATGAACGTGAACATACATAACATGAACATGAACTTGAACATAACATGAACCTAGGCATAACATGACATAAACGTGAACTTTAGACATAATGTGAACGTGAACATAATATAAAATAAACATGAACATAACATGACATGAACGTGTACTTGAAACATAACGCGAACATAAGCATAACATAATATGGACGTGAACTTGATCATAATATAAACCTGAGCATAACATGACATAAACGTGAACATGAAACATAACGTGAACGTGAACTTAACATAACATAACGGCAGATTATACACCTTCATCGTAGTATTCGGCAGCGCATAGCTTTGACCACAGTACCAGGTAGCGTGTATTATCCTTCTATAGTACGGTAGATTATACTCATTCACCATAGTACTCGGCAGCGCATAACCTTGACCGTAATATAGGCATCGTACATTATCCTTGACCGTAATATAACTTAATTGATTTATCCATCTGTAGTATGGAAGATTATGCTCCTTCACCTTAGTACTGGGCAGCGCATAGCCTTGATCGCAATACAAGGCAATGCGTATCATCTTTGACCGTAGTACAAATTAACTGATAACTAAAACTTAATTGTTCTCAAAATACACAAATGTATTAGAGACGAAATGTGATTGGAATACAAAAGGACAGAAGTCTTGATGTCACATAACATGACTTGAATGTAACTCAAGAGACATGACTTACTTTAGATAGAAACATTTTGTAACATGACATAACATGTAACAGACAATATTTCATAACATGACACAATATGTAACAGACAAATTTCATAAAATGACATAACATGTAACAGTGAATATTATGTGATATGACATACATGTAACAGATGACATACATAATGTAACATACTTGCAATAGATAGCAATATGTGACAAAATATATTGTAAAACAGATAAATATTTCGTGATAGAATAATTCATGTAACAGATAAACATGTAATAACATGGCATGGCATGCCATATATGACAATATATGAACATAAACTATATTTCTCTCACCCATCACACGTACATAGAAAACTAATAGTAAGTTAAGAACTAACCTACCTCAATTTTTGCATTTTACGAAAATAAAGTGCGAAACACGAGAAACTATAAAAGAGTATTCTAGAAGTTAAAAATTTAATCACTAACAATTAGAAACATGAAAAAATTCTAACTTAGAGTAAAATTGTCATTTTATCCTCTACATGTGAAAAAATAACCATTTTACCCATAACTTAAGAATTTCACATCGTAACTCTAAAAATTTTCAAAATTTATATTCCTCATGTAAATTTTGTCCTAAACTCAAATATCAACTCATAAAAATTTTATAACAATTCACAATTATAGGAAACTCACTATGGCTGAAACATTCATAGGTTATTTCTCTTGATTTTTGTTGCAATTTTTTCCAACTTCAAAATTCGTGATTAAACCAAAATTTTGCAACAAAGATTTTCCTATCCTAAGTTTAAAACCATACTTAAAACATCCATTAAGAAAAATCTGATCATCAACACCAAAAATTTTGTAAGAAGGCCCAAACTTTTTAACAACAAACCAAACCCTTGAATCACAAATTTTGAACTTAATCAAAATATATCCAAGAATTCCAAAAAATATCAAATCTTACTTCTAACATATTCATAAAATCATCCTAAGATCAACGATGCCTTAAATCATCCAACAAAAGTCACAAAAAATCACAAAACAACACTTGGAGTTTTCAATTCTACACTTAGTCCAAAAACAAAAACTTTTTCCTTAACTAGCTTTGATCAATCTCTTGATCCATGCCTTAAAAAGATGAGATCGTTAAACTAAAACATCGCATGGTTTAAGTAAGATTAAACCACGAAATATTTAAACTTTCTCCAAATAAAAACTATTTTTCCACTTCTAGTTTTAAAGTTTCTAGATCTAAGGCAATCTATCATCAAAAGCTTTGTTCATGCAATAAAACCTCAATGAACATTCATAAACACATACTCAAAACATTCTATAAAATTTTCAAACAAAGATATGTCCATTAGCTTGGTCAAAAATTTGAAAACATATCATACTCTCTAGTTTTATGCCCAGAATGACTTTCCCATGGTTACAAATACTTTTTACCAGTCAAATGACCATGGAATGAGACTGATAAGATATCCACAGAAACTACACTCAAAGAAGAATAACTTTTATGAACAAGTCATTGTGATGTGAACCCCAATCGACTTGCTTTGAGACCCAGCAACAATACTGTAAAAACAACCCCAAGAAAGCCAAACTCAGGTCTATGGATGGATAATCTAGACCAGGTGAGAACTCGTTCCAAGAACCTAGATTATATCAGAATCTAGACCGGTTGAAGAACCTGTCTCAAGGACCCAAATTACAATGGAGGAACGCCACAAAGGTTTTGATTTACCTTTGATAAGTTCAAAAAGAACAAGAGGAGATAACTCAACTCTCAATAAAAATTCCATATAGCTTGCCTCTCAAATGAGGTGTTCAAAGTTCAAGAAGAATAAGAGGAGATAACTCAACTCTCAATGAAAGTTCCATATAACTTGCCTCTCAAATGAGGCTACAAGTTGTTTAAATAGACCATTCCCAAAAACCCTAAGTGAAAGTGCTTCGGGTACTGTAGCGTGAACAGTGTCATACACTGCGCTACAGTAACTTCTAAAACCATAGTGAAATAATAAGTTTCCAAATAAACCCTTGGCCAAAATACAAGGCCTTCCCAAAGAAAATTCTAGTCCATTAGAAATAAGACATATGTGGGCCAAGTATCCTTAAGCCCACTTCTTCTAAACTATTAATAAAAGCCTTTAAACAAATTGAGAGCCTTAACAACAACAGGCCCTATCTCTAAGTCATGTCTTTCATAGCTTGTATCAAATGGATCAAAACTGGTTCTTCTTCCTTCAAGCCCATCTTGAGTATTGGGCTCTTCCTAGCTTCTTCCCAAGTGGATTGCACCAATCTTTGCATTGCTTCCTTGATCTTCTTGGCTCTTGATCTTGTAATTGGCCCATCTAGAACTTGCAAAGGATCTTTAAGGATAGCTCCACCTTGGTTCCCATCATTCCCCCTCTCCTCAAAAGGATTCGACTTCGAAGAGACCTACATCAAAAGGAGAAAGATCAGAAACATTATATTCACCTGGAAGATCCACTTTATATGCATTGTTATTAATTTTTTCAAGAATTTGGAAAGGTCAATCTCCTCGAGGATGCAACTTAGTCCATCTATGGGCTGAGAATCTTTCTTTGTGCATGTGAACCCAAACCCAATGTCCTGGTTCAAAGATGACACGTCTTCGCCCTTTATTGGCTTGGGAAGCAACCCTTTCATTCTTTTGGGCAATGTGAAGCCGTACCCTCTCATGAAGTGACTTTGATGTGAACCCCAATCGACTCGCTTTGAGACCCAACAACAATATTGGAAAAACAATCCAGGAAAGCCAAACTTAAGTCTATGGATGGAGAATCTAGACCCGTTGAGAACTTGTTTCAAGAACCTAGATTATATTAAATTCTAAACCCTTTGAAGAACTCGTCTCAAGAACCCAGATTACAAAAGAAGAACGCCACAAAGGTTGTGATTTACCTTTGATAAGTTCAAAAGTTCAATCAAGAACAAGAGGAGATAAACTCAACTCACAATGAATAAAATTCATCAATTTCAATAATGTCATTTTTTTCTCAAATGAGGTTACAAGTGGTTTAAATAAACAATTCCCAAAACCCTAAAGGAATAGTGCAGCGGTACTGTAGCGTGAACAGTGCAGCGGTACTGTAGCGTGAACAGTGCCGCGCTACAGTAACTTCTAAAACCCTAGTTTGTAAAATAATAACTTTCCAAATAAGCACTTAGCCAAAATACAAGGCTTTTTCAAAAACCCTAGTTCAATAGAAACAAGACGTGTGAGCTGGACATCCCAAAGCCCAATTATTCTAGATTAATTCCTATAACTAATAAAATAAGCCATTTTAATGAAATAATAAGTCCATGGCCTTCAATAATAATATTGATGTGAACCCCAATCGACTCGCTTTGAGACCCAACAACAATATTGGAAAAACAACCCAAGAAAGCCAAACTCAAGTCTATGGATGGAGAATTTAGACCCGTTGGGAACTTGTTTCAAGAACCTAGATTATATTAAAATCTAGGCTCGTTGAAATCCTGTCTCAAGAACACAAATTACAAGGAGGAACGCCACAAAGGTTATGATTTATCTTTGATAAGTTCAAGAGTTCAATCAAGAACAAGAGGAGAAAACTCACTCACAATTAAAATTCAGAATAAAATTCTAAACCTTGGAGTGGCTAGTTATATCCATTAAATACCCTCCCCAAAACATGATAAAACCCTAAACTAAAATTTGAGACCCTACTCTCAAAAATGCCCTTCAGTGAACAGTAGCCGCGCAGTACTGTAGTATGAACAGTGTCGTGCTACAGTATTTCTAAACCCTAGTTTAAATAAAATAGTATCTTTCCAAAAAAGCCCTTGGCCAAAATACAAGGCCTTCCCAAAAACCCTAGTTCATAAGAAATAAGACATGTGGGCTAAGCATCCTCAAGCCCACTTATTCTAAACTAATAATAAAAATCCTTTTAAACAAATTGAAAGCCTTAATATCTAAAGGCCCAATCTCTAAGTCAAGTCTTCCACAGCTTGGATTAGGTGGATCAAAGCTGGTTCTTCTTCTTTCAAGCCCATCTTGAGTGTTGGGCTCTTGCTAGCTTCTGCCCAAGTGGCTTGTACTAATCCTTGCATTGCTTCCTTGATCTTCTTGGCTCTTGATCTTGTAATTGGCCCATCTAGAACTTGCAAAGGATTTTTAAGAGCAGGCCCACCTTGGTTCCCATCAAATATGCCCAAGTCGTGTCTTCCATAGCTTAGATCAAGTGGATCAAAACTGGTTCTCCTTCTTTCATGCCCATCATGAGTGTTGGGCTCTTGCTAGCTTCATCTGCACCAATTCTTGCATTGCTCCCTTGATCTTCGTGACTCTCTTAATCTTGTAATTGATCCTTAAGACTTGGTCCGCCTTGGGGCCCATCATTCTCCCTCTCCTCAAAAGGATTCGACCTCGAATCTCCACCTGGATCAAAGGGAAATAGATTAGTAACATTGAAAGTAGCAAGCACATGATACTTACCTGAAAGATCCACTAAATATGAAGTATCATTAATTTTATCAAGAACTTGGAAATGTCCATCCAAGCTTCTTCTGTCATCAAGAGTTAAGGGCATTAAATCAAAAGGAATAAGTGGATTAAAACTATATGCAATTTCAATAGGAGAATAAAAAATTGTTGTATGCATGGTCCTATTACATGCAAACTCTAACAAGGGCAAATGATACTCCGACAAACGTTCATACAACAAGTCAATGAAAGGCAAATGATACTCCCATAAACGTTCATGCAACAAGTCAATGAAAGGTAAATGATATTCCCATAAACGTTCATTAATCACATCTAAAGTCTTCCTTGAACCAAAATGACAACTCTAATTATATGCAACCTCAATGAATGTCAAATAATATTCCACAAACGTTCATATAACCAGTTAATGAATGACAAATGATACTGCCACAAACATTCATGTAACAAGTCAATGAAAGGAAAATGATACTCCCATAAACGTTCATGCAACAAGTCAATCAAAGGCAAATGATAAGCCCAAAGGTGTTCGTGTAATACGTCTAAACTCATCTTTACGCCAAAGTGACCACTCCAACTATATGCAAACTCAATGAATGGGAAACAATACTCCCACCAATGTTCATGCAATAATATGCCTAAAATATTCTTTATACCCCAAAGTGACCACTCCAACTATATGCAAACTTAATGAATGGCAAGTAGTACTCCCACCAATGGTCATGCAACACGTCTAAAGTCCTTTTTATATCAAAATGTCCCAACAAACCAGATCCATGCACAAGCAACTCATGCATATAAGACTAGTAGGCACACAAAGTCTTTTCTCTCTAAATAAGTTCCAATCTAGTCTATAGAACTTAGAAAACGATGTTTTCTCACATACTCTATACACACTAACCAAGCCATCATCATTAAGATAAAATTTCTTATCATATTCAAGTCTCAATAATTTTGTATCTAAAATGATGACAAGGACATACCTTCTTGCTAAAGCATCAAACACAAGATTTTTCTTACCATGTGTGTACTGAATTACATGAGGAAATGTCTCAATGAATTGAACCCACTTGGCATGCATTCTATCCAACTTAACTTGTCCCTTCAAGTGCATCAAGGACTTATGCTCTTCAAATAAAGGTCGGCTAGGGATTGTTACACCTGGCACAAGATCAATATATTGCTCTATCTCTCTAATAGGTGGCAATCCACTAAACATACCGCCAGGAATCATGACCTCGTATCCCTGCAACAAAGAGATAACAACACTAGGCAAAGATTTGTTAAGTCCGTTGGCATTAAAATTTGCCTTAGCATAAAAACTCACTTCTCTTTTTGTTTTTCTCTCACTTTCTTCACTCTTGTTTTTCTTTTCACCCTCTTTTTTTCTTGAGGTTTCAACCTCACTCTCATTTCTTTTCTCTCTCATATTTCTCTCTCTCTCATTTTCGGTCTCACTATTTTTTTCTTCCTCAATCTTATTCCCACTCTTTCTTTTTCGCTCAACCTCACTTTTACTCTCTCTTTTTTTATTAATCTCATTTTCTCTCTTTCTTTGTTGATCAGCCACAGTTTCACTCTTTCTTTTCTGATCAATCTCACTTTCTCTCTTTCTTTTTTTATCAACCTCACTTTTCAATTTCAGTTGGTCCTCATAGATCTGTGTTGGAGTTAAAGGAGCACGTTTGATTGTTTTTCCATCCTTTTCAAAACTGTACATGTTTCTAAACCCATCATAGATCACTCTCCTATCACACTGCCACAGCCTCCCCAACAAAATATGACCACAATGCAGAGGCACTACATCACAAAGGACCTCATCTTTGTACCGCTTAATTGAAAAAGAAACTAACACTTGCTCATTTACCCAAACCTCCCCACAATCATTCAACCACTGCAACTTGTATGGTCTAGAGTGTTTCAAGGTAGGTAAATTCAGTTTCTCAACTAAAGTAGTGCTAGCCACGTTAATACAACTTCCTCCATCAATGATCATACTACATACTTTGTTGTTGATGTGGCATCTAGTATGAAAAATGTTCTCTCTTTGCTGCTCTATATCATCCATCATAAATTCTGTATTGGGAGCACGCCTAACAACAAGAGACTCACCATACTCTTCATTCTTATCGTACCCATTCTTAATACTAGGCTCACGTCTCCTCCTATCTCTCCCACTTTGCAAATCTCTAATCAATGCACCTTGTTGTTCCATCTTATCCCTCACTTTCCTCAACTTCAAATTTAACCTTTCAAACTTTTGTTACATGGACTGCAACAAAAAGAATGAATTGTCTGCACCCCCATCGGTGTTAAGTTACTATTATGAGACATAGTACATGCTGCACAAAAAAAGAATGTTAGTGAAAAAAAGGCCTCACACGCTCCCTTACATGTTTACACTCGAATAATGGCACTCTACTTGTGTATCACACACTCTTAATTGGCTTTTTCCCGATAATGATCTCACACTCTCTTGCCTTTTACCTCAAGAGTTTTCCCACTCAAGTTCTTTAAGAACTACTTGAATTCAATCAAAACAATACAACCTTGTTTTGTTCCAGCTAGTAATTAGGTCCAAGAACAAGAACAAGAGAAAACACGGAAGGAATAAAAATGACCCGAGACTCAAGGAATTTTACGCTGGAAATTGTAATTATGAAACAAGGTAACAACTAGAAAGATGTATTCAACCCCTTTAAAGATAAGGCTCAATCAATGACAAAACACTCAATTTCATATGGCAAAGTATTTCATACCCAAAATCCTTCTCTCCTTTTTTTTTTTTTGGATTTTTTTTTTCAAATTTTCTTTTCTTTTCCTTTCTTTTCTTTTCTTTTCTTAACAATTCAACCACAAACAGAAATATCCAATTGTGATAATCAAACAATTGAATTCAAACACATAAAAACTGACAAGGAAATAGAAGGGAATCAATGAAACCTTAGATGGTGCAAATTTTGGCAGCCCTAGAAAAATGAATTTCTGTGCTTTTTTTTTTTTTTTGAGAAGCCCTAGAACATTGAAGCCCTAGAATTTATGATGCAATAAATAAAAGATAGAATCAGACCTGATTGAAAACCTTGCTCTGAATACCAAATGATGTGAACCCCAATCGACTCACTTTGAGACCCAACAACAATATTGGAAAACAACCCTGGAAAGCCAAACTCAAGTCTATGGATGGATAATTTAGACCTGTTGAGAAGTTTTTCAAGAACCTAGATTATATTAAAATCTAGACCCGTTGAAGAACTCGTCTCAAGAACCCGGATTACAAAGGAGGAATGCCACAAAGGTTGTGATTTACCTTTGATAAGTTCAAACGTTCAATCAAGAACAAGAGAACATAAACTCAACTCACAATGAATAAAATTCATCAATTTCAATAATGTCTTTTTTTTTCTCAAATGAGGCTACAAGTGGTTTAAATAAACAATTCCCAAAACCCTAAAGGAATAGTGCCGCGGGTACTGTAGCGTGAACAGTGCCCGCTACAGTAACTTCTAAAACCCTAGTTTGTAAAATAATAACTTTCCAAATAAGCCCTTGGCCAAAATACAAGGCCTTCCCAAAAACCCTAGTTCAATAGAAATAAGACGTGTGGGCTGGACATCCCAAAACCCAATTATTCTAGATTAATTCCTATGACTAATAAAATAAGCCATTTTAATGAAATAAATAAGTCCATGGCCTTCAATAATAATAGGCCCAAGTCGTGTCTTCCATAGCTTAGATCAAGTGGATCAAAACTGGTTCTCCTTCTTTCAAGCCCATCATGAGTGTTGGGCTCTTGCTAGCTTCATCTGCACCAATTCTTGCATTGCTCCCTTGATCTTCGTGTCTCTTAATCTTGTAATTGATCCTTAAGACTTGGTCCGCCTTGGGGCCCATCAGATTTCACCAACTCCGCCTTCTTTTGTCCATCCAAGTTACTCCTGTCATTAACAGGTAAAGGCATCAAATCTAAAGGAGTAAGTGGATTAAAACCATAAACAATTTCAAAAGGAGAGTATGAAGTAGTAGTATGCATGGTCCTATTATATGTAAACTCTATAAATGGCAAACAATCCTCCCAAATCTTTAAATTCTTATGAACAACAGCGCGTAAAAGCTGAGTTAAAACTTCCATCTAACCAATAGTTTGCGGGTGACAAGTAGTGGAAAATAAGAGTTTAGTACCTAATTTTCCCCACAACACTTTCCAAAACTAGCTCAGGAATTTAACATCCCTATCAGAAACAATGCTCCTGGGCACACCATGGAGTCGCATTATCTCCCTGAAAAACAAGTTAGCTGTGCTTGTGGCATCATCTGTTTTATGGCAGGAAATGAAATGAGCCATCTTGCTAAATCTATCCACAACCACAAAAATAGAATCTCTACCCCTTTTTGTTCTAGACAGCCCCAAAACAAAGTCCATAGATATGTCTACCCATGGCTCACTAGGAACGGGTAAGGGTGTATATAACCCATGTGGCAAAACATTACATTTGACATTTCTACATGTGATGCACCTGCTACAAATGCGATTGATGTCTCTTTTCATCTTAGGCCAAAAGAAATGTTCATGCAATATGTCTAAAGTTTTCTTGACACCAAAATGTCCCATTAATCCCCCACCATGTGCCTCACGCACCAATAACTCACGCATAGAACAACTAGGTACACACAGCTTGTTTTCTTTAAACAAGTAACCATCATGCTTGTAAAACTTACCAAATGCCACCTTATCACATGCCATATACACATAAGAAAAGTCAGCGTCATCGGCATACATGTATTTCACATATTCAAACCCAAGCATTTTAGCGCTCATAGAAGTAGGAAGTACATACCTCCGGGATAAAGCTTCAGCAACAATATTCTCCTTACCTTGCTTGTAACGGATGACATATGGAAAGGTCTCAATGTATTCCATCCATCTGGCATGCCTATTATTTAACTTACCTTGACCCTTGAGATGCTTCAACGATTCATGATCAGTGTGGATCAAAATTCCCTAGGCCACAAGTAGTGCTGCCAAGTCTCTAATGCATGAACAAGAGCAAAAAGCTCTTTGTCATAAGTAGGGTACTTCAGGGATGCCCCACTTAGCTTCTCACTGAAGAAGGCAATCGATCGCCTATCCTGCTTCAAAACGGCTCCAATCCCTAATCCTGAGGCATCACATTCAATCTCAAAAGCTTTGTTAAAATCAGGTAATGCTAACACGGGTGCAGAGCACAACGTTTCTTTAATAGTGGCAAAAGCATTCTCTTGATTAGCCCCCCAACAAAACCCAACATTCTTTTTAATGACTTCAATGAGTGGTGCAGCAATGGTGCTAAAGTCTTTAACAAAACGCCCATAAAAGGTACATTTCTTGCAATTAGCATACAATTTTTCACATCTCAACACATCAAACACATATCTCAAATGCTCAATATATTCATTAAAGTCATTGTTGTACACTAGGATATCATCAAAGTACACAACCACAAACTTGCCTATGAATGCACGTAGGACATGGTTCATTAATCTCATAAAAGTACTGGGCACATTTGTAAGTCCAAATGGCATAACCAACCATTCATAAAACCCATACTTAGTCTTAAAAGCAGTTTTCCATTTATCACCTTCTTTCATTCTAGTTTGATGGTACCCACCTTTAAGATCAATTTTACTGAAAATACATGAGCCATGCAATTCATCGAGCATATCATCTAATTTAGGAATGGGATGGAGATACTTTACCGTGATATTATTAACTGCCCTACAATCAATGCATATCCGCCACGTCCCATCCTTCTTAGGCACTAGAAGCACTGGTACTGCACATGGGCTCATGCTCTCCCTCACGTACCCCTTGCTCATCAAATCCTCAACTTGCCTCTGAAGCTCCTTTGTCTCCTCTGGATTACTTCTATAAGCTAGTCGGTTTGGAATAGCAGCCCCGGGCACAAAATCAATCTGGTGCTCAATGCCTCTAATGGGTGGCAACTCATTAGGCATTTCCTCTGGGAATACATCCTCAAACTCCTGTAACAAGGAAACAACCAAACTAGGAAGAGGTTGGTTAGTTTCATCAAGATTAAGATAAGACTCTTTATAGACAAGAAAAATCATAGGGCGATCTGCGAAGAAAGCCCTTTTAACCTCACTTTCTCTTGCATAGAAACTCACTTTTGTCTATCCTTTTCTCTCAGCAGACTCTCTTTCTTTTTCACTTTCTTTTTTGCTTGTTTTCACACTCACTCTTTCTTTTTTGCTCAATCTCCTTTTCACTCTTTTTTTTTTTTTTTTTTTATCACTCTCATTTGCACTCTCGTTTTTTTTTACAACCTCACTTTTTAGTTTCAATTAGTCCTCATAGACCTGTCTTGGAGTTAAAGGAGCAAGCTTGATTGTGTTGCCCTCTTTTAAAAAGCTATACATGTTTTTGAATCCATCATGTATCACTCTCCTATCATACTGCCATGGCCTCCCCAACAAGATATGGCCAGCATGCATAGGCACCACATCACAAAGCACTTCATCTTGATACTTCCCAATGGAAAAAGTAACTAACACTTGTCTATCCACCCTAACCTCCCCACAATCATTCAACCACTATAACTTGTATGGTCGAGAATGTTTCAAGGTAGGTAAATTCAATTTCTCAACTAAAGTAGTGCTAGCAACATTAGTACAACTCCCCCTATCAATGATCATACTACATACCTTGCTATTGATGTGGCATCTAGTATGGAAAATGTTCTCCCTCTGTTACTCTGCATCATCCATCTTAATTTGTGTATTGAGAGCATGCCTGGCAACAAGGGATTCACCTGTTACAGGGTATTCTACTCCATCATCATCACTAGCATCCTTCAACTCGGGTATCTCATCACTATCATCCTCACTTGCAGTCATCACCTCTCCATTGTCATGCATAATCATCACACGTTTGTTTGGACATTGAGAAGCGATGCGCTATGAACCCAAACACTTAAAACATTTAATATCACTATTTCTAGAAGGTTGGGATACTATCTTGGGTTTGTTGCTAGTTCCTTCATCTTTTCCTCTAGCTCGAACATCTTTCTCCCACTTTGGTTTCCAAGGAGTGCTAGAAACCAAAGTGTACCTTGATGTCCCATTCCTCTTTAATTGCCTCTCCACCTTCATAGCCATGTGCACCATGTCTTCTCTATTTCTTCATAATGTTGCAACTCAACCACATTGGCTATCTCCCTATTCAAACCACACAAAAATCTAGCCATAGTGGCCTCCCTATCCTCCTCTACATTCGCCAGTATCATGGCCACCTCCATCTTCTTATGGTAGTTCTCCACACTCCTAGACCCCTGTGTAAGATTTTGTAATTTCTGGTAGAGGTCCCTATAGTAGTGGCTAGGTACAAATCTCCACCTCATGAGAGCTTTCAACTCTCCCCATGTCTCGACAGGCCTCTCATAATTCCTCCTCCTATTGGTCACTAATTGATCCCACCAAATAATAGCATAATCAGTGAACTCAATTACTGCCAACTTCACTTTCTTCTCCTCTGCAAAGTTATGACAATCAAAGATCAACTCGCTTCTTCTCCCACTCTAAATAAGCTTCAAGGTCAGTTCTACCTTGGAAAGGTGGTATTTTCATTTTGATGCTCTCAAGGTCCCTATCCACTCCATCACGACCCCGTGGGCTTCCCCTAAATCCTCTTTCACGCTTGACTCCTCTATGCCTATGTGACGCCCCCAAATTCCGCTTGGGATTGAACGGACATTTGAAGCGTCGGGACATGCAACACAAGGTTACCTGCCCCCGTTCATGACATATAAGATGCAATGTTCCTAACATGCATCTAGCATTATGCAATATTCGCAGCGGATAATTTTTTTCTTTAGCAATACTATGCACCAAACTAAAAATATCCCAAATACTTGAAACATATTTCATACATAAAGGCATACTAAAAAGCCGTGATCACCACACTAGTCCAAAATGGTTGTGATCAAAAGAATACTTGAGATACAACTCCAAAAGTACAAGTATTAACCTAAGTTAAATACTATACCATCATCAACATCGCACCGTGGCCTAGTCGACCGTATTCAGTTGGTCAGATTCCAATTCTCCTTTGGGTCCTGTAACAAGATCTACCATTCGGGGGGAATGGTAGTTGGGACTACCACAGTGAGATTTGATTACAAATCTCAGTAAGTTAACATAAAACTCACACACAGGTTAAAAATGCATGCATGGCAGTAAAAGCATAAATGCATAATTATAGTCATACATAAACATAGTATAACTTGACATATAGCATGACTTAACCAGAACTTAAGCGTGAACTGAACTTGACTTAACATGGCATGAACTTAAGCTTAAAACATAACATGAACAAACAACATAACATGAACGTGAAACATAACATGGACTTGAAATATAGCATGAACGTAAACCTGCATAACATAAATAAGAACTTGAAAATAACATAAACTTGAACATAACATGTACGTGAGTATAACATAACATGGACTTGATCTAAAACTTGACTTATCATGTATTTGATCTGAAACTGGACTTAACATAAACTTGGAATCTTATTCAATTGTCTTGATTAATAACGTGCGTTAATACGTACTCCACAGTTGTTGTGGCCCCACGTATTCAAGTAACATAAAACATAATACGTACTCCACAGTTGTTGTGGCCCCACGTATTCTACATGTCACAATTGCTGTGTCTCATGTAGTGTATGCTCCACAGTTGTTGTGGCCCCATACTTCATGCTCCACAGTTGTTGTGGCCCCATGAATACACATAACATAAAATATAATACGTACTCCACAGTTGTTGTGGCCCCACGTATTCTACATGTCACAATTGCTGTGTCTCATGTAGTGTATGCTCCACAGTTGTTGTGGCCCCATACTTCATGTAACATAAAATATAATACGTACTCCACAGTTGTTGTGGCCCCACGCATTATAAGTAACATAAATATAATACGTACTCCACAGTTGTTGTGGCCCCACGCATTATAAGTAACATAACATAAATATAATACGTACTCCACAGTTGTTGTGGCCCCACGCATTATAAGTAACATAACATAAATATAATACGTACTCCACAGTTGTTGTGGCCCCACGCATTATAAGTAACATAACATAAATATAATACGTACTCCACAGTTGTTGTGGCCCCACGCATTATAAGTAACATAACATAAATATAATACGTACTCCACAGTTGTTGTGGCCCCACGCATTATAAGTAACATAACATAAATATAATACGTACTCCACAGTTGTTGTGGCCCCACGCATTATAAGTAACATAACATAAATATAATACGTACTCCACAGTTGTTGTGGCCCCACGCATTATAAGTAACATAACATAAATATAATACGTACTCCACAGTTGTTGTGGCCCCACGCATTATAAGTAACATAAATATAATACGTACTCCACAGTTGTTGTGGCCCCACGCATTATAAGTAACATAACATAAATATAATACGTACTCCACAGTTGTTGTGGCCCCACGCATTATAAGTAACATAACATAAATATAATACGTACTCCACAGTTGTTGTGGCCCCACGCATTATAAGTAACATAAATATAATACGTACTCCACAGTTGTTGTGGCCCCACGTATTATAAGTAACATAACATAAGTATAATACGTACTCCACAGTTGTTGTGGCCCCACGTATTATCAGTAACATAACATATCTTATTTTTCTTAATGCATGAGATGTTAATTAATATCATATAATTTTTTCTAACATGACGTATACTTGTAATGACACAATATGATTTAATCATAAACATTTCATGGCATACTTGTATCATATGGCATACTTAACATGGTATACTTATAACATACAGCATTGTATAATAGAAAAGATTGTGTAACAGATAATTATTCATGAGATTAAATCATACGTAACAAATAAACATATAATGACATAGCATGGCATGGCATATACGATAACATACATACATAAATTGTAGTTCCCTTACCCATCACACATACACAATAAACTGATAGTAAGTTAGAGGCTAACTTACCTCGATCGTCGCGTTCTATGAGAAAAGGGCGCGAAACACGAGGAACTGCACAACAGCTGGAAGAGGAACACTCAAGTCCTTAAGATTTTCACTTCTGAACTCAATTGTCATATTATGAGCACTTGCAACACCACGGCAACTTGAGGTTTCACTATACTCAGAAGAGATAATTTGACTTCATAAAGCCTTTGCACTAAAACAAGTTCATTAAAATTATCAATAATAACCAACAAACAATTCCTTTCTCAATCCATATACTCTTAGCCATAGTCAACCACAAGATGACACCAGTCACCCCAGACTATAATCCATAACACCACTGCTTCGGGACACTGTCATACAGTTTCCCAACACTACACCATGCTCTACACTTCTCTGTTACGCCATCCAACCCTTCGTGACACGCCATCCGGTGTTTCACGACTTAATACAGAGTACACTCACGTGAACTCTCTTCCATCCACACTACAAAACCCATCACTGCGATACACGTCTCACAGTGCATCGCTACGCGACACGGAGTACGCACTACGCGTACTTCCTTCGCTACAACACTCATCAACACGATGCACATCACACGATGCATCGCCATACAACACGGAGTACACTACATGCGTACTCCCTTCCTTCTACGACACACATCATTACAGCGCACGTCGCGCGGCGCGTCGCTGCATTACACAGAGTACGCTACACGCGTATTCTCTTCACACAACCCGCCGTATCACATCTACGGCATCCATCTCACGCCTATACTTCACAGCACAGTCCACAAAATACACAATCAAACTCAACACTTCACAACCACACTTCCCTTCACAACTACGCAACGAACTCCACAAATACAACTACACAATTCACAAACCAACCAACTAACTATTTTAAACGTAAAATAACTAGAGATAGAAGGTTATACCATCGACGGGATAACCCGCGCGTCGCTCGTTGTTTGTCACGAACATGCGTCGGAGGAACGTACGTGGCGGCGTACGGTGGCTGTCCACCACATAAAGTGGTAGTTTGGGCTTGAGAAAGGCTAGGCGTGGTCTTAGAAGACTCATGATTTTACAGCTGTCGATGAAGAACAAATTACGTGATTTACGGAAAAAGATAATCTATACGCGTGATTCCAGATGAGGGTAAAGATGAGAGAGATGTGATTGCTGTCGGGAAATAATCCAAAACTGATAATTTTAGCGGGCTGTTACAGCCTACCCATCCCAACTTTAGATATTAGGTCTTCCTCATCCTCGCCATCTCTTACATCTTTATACTCTGTTCTCTTCTAGGTTCACGTCTCTCCTATCTCTTACTTCTCCTAACATCATGTTCAACAGTTCAAACTGTTGTTGCATGGCCTGCAACACAAAGGAGTTATCTGCCATCCCCTTTGGTGATGAGTCACTTTTATGAGACATCGTACGTGCTTGACAAAAAAAAATATTAGTGAAAAAGACCTCACACGTTCCCTTACGTGTTTAAACTCGAATAAGGGCACTCCACTCGTGTTTCACTTTTAATTGGTTTTTTTTTTTTTTTTTATGGTCTCACACTCGCTTGCCTTTTACCTCAAGAGATTCCCCACTCAAGTTCTTTAAGAACTAATTGAACTTCAAGTAAGATAATACAACCTTGTTTTATCCAAACTAGTAATTATCCAATAAACAAAAACAAGAGACAGACGAAAGGAAAAGAAAACAACAAGAGAATCAACGGAAATATAGGAATGGAAGGGTAACAACTATAAGGCAAGATGCTGACTATAATGATGTATGCAGCCCCTTTGAAAATAAGACTCAATAAAATAAAATAAAAATTTGGATTTTTTTTTCCTTTCTTTTCTTTTCTTTTCTCACTGATTCAATCACAAACAACAATATTCAATTATAACAATCAAACAATTGAATTCAAACATATAAAAATTGGCAAGGAAATAGAAGAGAATCAATGAAACAGCACTCCAAGCAATTGACAAACTTAGAGATGCAAGAAACCCCAGAAATTCCCAACTCTATAGATGGTGCAAATTTTGGCAGCCCTCAAACAAGCAATTTAGCCACCCAATGTTGATGAACATGAAACCAAAAAGATAGAGAAATTTGGCAGCCCTAGGAAATGAATTTCTGCACTTTTTTTTTTTTTGCAACCTTAGAACAATGAAACCCTAAAATTAAAGATGCAATAAATAAAAGATAGAATTACACCTAATTGGAAACCTTGCTCTGAATACCAAATGATGTGAACCCCAATTGACTTGCTTTGAGACCTAACAACAATACTGGAAAAACAACCCCAAGAAAGCCAAACTCAGGTCTATGGATGGAGAATCTGGACCCGATGAGAACTCGTTCCAAGAACCTAGATTATATCAAAATCTAGACCCGTTGAAGAACCCGTCTCAAGAACCCAGATTACAACGGAGGAACGCCACAAAGGTTTTGATTTATCTTTGATAAGTTCAAAAGTTCAAGAAGAACAAGAGGAGATAACTCAACTCTCAATGAAAATTCCATATAGTCTGCCTCTCAAATGAGGCTACAAGTTGTTTAAATAGACAATCCCCAAAAACCCTAAGTGAAAGTACCTCGGGTATTGTGGTGTGAACAGTGTCGTACGTCGCGCTACAGTAACTTCTAAAACCCTAGTGAAATAATAAGTTTCCAAATAAACCCTTGGCCAAAATACAAGGCCCTATCTCTAAGTCATGTCTTCCATAGCTTGTATCAAATGGATCAAAACTGGTTCTTCTTCCTTCAAGCCCATCTTGAGTATTGGGCTCTTCCTAGCTTCTTCCCAAGTGGATTGCACCAATCCTTGCATTGCTTCCTTGATCTTCTTGGCTCTTGATCTTGTAATTGGCCCATCTGGAACTTGCAAAGGATTTTTAAGGATAGCTCCACCTTGGTTCCCATCACATTGTAAGAAAATTCCTATAAATGGTTGAAAATTGCCATTCAAAATTATCCAAATATCTTCTTGAGAGCTCTTTTGGGTTTCTCTCTAAGAATGGGGTGAATAAGTGATGAAAGTGAGTGAAATTTGACTTTCATGACTTAAGACCTCTAGAGGGCGAATGTATGAGCTTGAATAACCCTTGATTAGAGGTGGCTATTTCACATAAAGTGGAGAATAGTGAGAGGCAAGGACTACCTACTGCAGCTGTGAGGTATGGAGGGTGATGAGGTAGATTTCTCCTTCACAACAAGGCACTATTGGTTGCAGCCAAGGGTAGTGGATGGCCTACCATGTGGGGGAGGAAACTTTTTCAAGAAGTTTTGCTATGGTAGCCAAATTCGTGGGCTTTGGTGGGCCTCAACCAAGTGGGTTTCAATTTTTTTTGGCCCAGTCAAATTTTCAAGGTTTAAAAGGTTTGATAATGATGTCATAATAAGGATTTGATTTAATTAAGTGATTAAACATAATACTAGAAATCAGATAAAAAGGGGTTTGAAGGCCAACTTTAGGGTTTGGGAATACCATTTAGGGTTTTAGTTTCAACCAAACTCTTAGGGTTTGAATTGGATTCCAATCATTTATGGTTTCACTAAAGTTGAAACTTCTTTGGCCTGGCACAATTTCGTTGATCGAATGAAAAATATTATTTTACTTAGGTAGCAAGATCTCTTGATTTCCTTCATAAATCCATCTAATGATACCTCATGGTGTCAAATTTCTAATACTATTCACCAAGTGTGGCTAAAATCTTGCCAAGTGTGCAAATAAAAATCCCCTAACCTAATTTTGACATTCGACATTGTGATCTTGAAAACATTGCACTATGTGCTACTAGTGAAGTTACTATTNAGTACTGAAAAATCCTAAATATTCAACTGAGTCTAGTGGCGTAAACTATAACGTAATCTGACACTTCTAACTACCTCAAACAAATAAAATCACATTTCTGGCACCATAGTGAGTGATAAAACTAATTATGTTGACATACTAGAACTTATGCGATTAGCCGATTCGTAAAAACTTATGGGGTTTTCACGAGATTTCTAATGTCTATAGAAATTCCACCATTGAATTTCTAGCGGGCTGTTACACTATTCACTCCAAGAATGTGAAAAATAAACTTTATACTGTAAAATCCTAAATATTTGTAACAACCTACTGTATAATTCATTTATTGAAATTCCACCCCGAAGTGCCTTAAAGAAACAAAAATCCTAAATAATCAACTGAGTCTAATGACGCAAACCATAATACATTCTGACATTTCTAACTACCTCAAATAAATAAAATCACATTTCTGACACTATAGTAAGTGATAACATTGACTATGCTGATAGACTAAAACCTATGCGATTAGTTGATTCGTGAAAATTTATGGAGTTTTTACAAGGTTTTCTAAAGCCTATAAAGATCCCACCATTAAATTTCTAGAGGGTTGTTACATTACCACTCCATGATGGAGGTGGGTGATGGAGTATTGAGTACATTTTTCAGATTTGTCATGGCTTGTTTGGTTGAATAGTTGCCTAAATCTTCATGATTGAACCTTGGACAAGTGCTAGAAGGTGTCCATAGGTGTGGGGGGCTGCATTGGTGGAAAAAATAAAACAAAAAAGTCCAATAAGAAAAACAAAATGGAGAACAACGCTTTTGAATCAAAACTGTCCAGATTTTAATTCCATTCTTGTCTCTTCTCCTTGGTTTGAATTGGAGGCATTAAGGATTTTTCAGGTAAGGGAGAGTGACTGCCAAGTGATCATACTTAAACTAAAAAGGGAGGTGGTTTAGCCAAGTGATTCAAAGGTGTGCATCTCTTCGAGCCAATTAGTTGGGCTACATTAGGGAGGTAATTCGACAAGCAAGCACTTGAGTGCTTTGAAGCACTTCCAAGGGACAAAATGACAAGGGTTGTGGCATGGGGAAGTGAGAAAAATAGATGAATAAATTCTTGAAGAACAAGGGTATACAGTTTGGGTCAATCTTTCTTTTCCTAGGTGAATAGTTAGATTTTTGGCTTGATCTTTGGGACTGTTGTTTGCTCCTTTTTAGGTTTTATTTTTTAGGAAGTATTGATGGTTGAGAGTTGCAAAAAACCCTTTGAAAAATTGTGGGAGAGGAGTGGGTTTGGGGCTGGTTTGATGAAGTGTTGCATGGTGATGCACCAAGGGGGCCAATTGGTGGTTTGGTTGGCACTAGCATGCCTTTGGTTCAAGAGATGTGATGCCCCCAACCCCCATTTGGGATTGGATGGTGTTTGGAGCATAAGAACATGTAACTCAAGGCCACATACCCTTGTACATGATAGTTAATATGCAATGCTCCTAGAGTGTTTCTTGCAGTATGCAATATATTGCAACGAAAATTCAAATGAATCTAAGTAACTTTGAGAGCAAGTTTAAAACCATCATGGTATCGTTTAAAACTATAGAATCCTATGATAACCCAGACATAGCCAAGTTTTTGCTTGTTTTTTATTACCATCTTATGTTTAATTTTTATGCCATGCAAGAGGTGTAGAGTCTTAGAAACTTTGGACCCTATTTAGTTCTTGTTAACGATTTGTTTCGTACACCTCTGTATTGGGTTCTTAGCGGTCTTGGTCTTCTGCTTTTTAGGCTTGCAGCAACAAAGAAAGGATCAAGGAGAGTGGCCCTGGAGTGGCCTTTGATGCCTAACTCACTAATGGCTTACAAAGAAGAAAGAGAAGAGTGAATGTAGGATTTTAGTGGGGAGATTTGATTAGAGAGGAAATTGATCCCTTTACCTGAAGCTCATGGGACCTTATATACCTAGCTCTAAGGGTCAGATGGCCATACCCTGTGGCCTAGGGGGAAGGGAAGTCCTCTCGGAGCTCCTTCTACCATACTGCTTTTAATGCGGTTGGCCCTCTGGGATCAGTCATTAATGCAGCGTGATTGTCTGGTGAACTCATTTAATGCAACGTGATCTCCTCTTGCTGCTTTGAGTCTAGTCCCTTTCTCTTGGCGTGCTTCCTTCTCCTTCCTCCAGCCTGGCTTCCTGTGTCTCTCCTATAATGTCCCATCTTGGCCCGGATAGTTATACCCGATTTACATGGGTCAGAGATCTTTTTGAGCTATTGGGAGGCTCTTGTAGGTTTGGGCCGGGCCATTTTAGGATATTCAAAATGTGGGGAATCTACCTGATGTGGGCTTGGGTTGGCCCCCATGGGCCTCAGGCCCCTGACAAAAATACCTTCAATAGTTACCCTGCCAATTCTCATCGGTTTGGACTGATGGGAATTTCTTTTGCCAAAATTTCCTTTTGTTGCCAAGTGAAAATGTTAGAGACTCAATGATTCCATGCGTCTGATTTTGGTTACTCCCTCGCTGTTCCTAGAGTTCTAACTAACACTTCGCGGGCTATCTTTCCTTCTTTTCCATAATGATCACTATGAGACATTCTCTCCTATTTGCAATTGCGTAGCCACGAGGGGCCTTTAAATCCTTTCTCCCTATTGCACTCGTAGTGTGCTGAGAACCGATCGCTTCTGTCACACTCTCATTTCTCACCGCTTATCTTCTTCTATTTGCTCTTATTCCTCTTCACTCCCTTCGTTTGGTTTGATTCTTACTGTCTAGATGACTACTCAGAAATCTACCAACCTTGTGAGTTTTGAGCACTGCCTTGAGGTTGGTTTGTTAGAGTTGGGACATGTAGGTTGTAACAGCCCGCTAAAATTATCAGTTTTGGATTCTTTCCCGACAGCAATCACATCTCTCTCGTCTTAACCCTCTATCTTTAGTTATTTATGTTTAACATAGTTGATTTGGTTGGCTGTAGACTGTGTAGTTAGTGTTTGTGGAGTTTGCTGTGTAGTTGTGAAACGAAGTGTGGTTGTGAAGTGTTAGGCTTGATTTTGTAGTTTTGTGGACTGTGCTGTGAAGTATAGGCGTGAGATGGATGCCGTAGATGTGATACGGCGGGTTGTGTGAAGAGAATACGCGTGTAGCGTATTCTGTGTAATGCAGCGACGCGCCGCGCGACGTGCGCTGTAGTGATGTGGGTCGTAGAAGGAAGGGAGTACGCATGTAGTGTACTCCGTGTGGTATGGCGATGCATCGTGTGATGTGCATCGTGTTGATGAGTGTTGTAGCGAAGGAAGTACGCGTAGCGCGTACTCCGTGTCGCGTAGCGATGCACCGTGAGACGTGTATCGCAGTGATGGGTTTTGTAGTGTGAATGGAAGAGAGTTCACGTGAGTGTACTCTGTACTAAGTCGTGATACACCGGATGGCGTGTCACGAAGGGTTGAATGGCGTAGCAGAGAAGTGTGGAGCGTATGGTGTAATGTTGGGAAACTGTATGACAGTGTCCCGAAGCAGTGATGATATGGATTATAGTCCGGGATGACTGGTGTCATCTTGTGGTTGACTATGGCTAAGAGTATATGGATTGAGAAATGAGTTGTTTGTTTGGTTGTTATTGATAATTTTAATGAACTTGTTTTAGTGCAAAGGCTTTCTGAAGTCAATTTATCTCTTCCGAGTATAGTGAAACCTCAAGTTGGCCGTGGTGTTGCAAGTGCTTACAATATGGCAATTGAGTTCAGAAGTGAAAATCTTAAGGACTTGAGTGTTCCTCTTCCAGCTGTTGTGCAGTTCCTCGTGTCTCGCGCTCTATTCTCATAGAACGCGACGATCGAGGTAAGTTAGCCTCTAACTTACTATCAGTTTATTGTGTATGTGTGATGGGTAAGAGAACTACAATTTATGTATGTATGTTATCGTATATGCCATGTCATGCTATGTCATTACATGTTTATCTGTTACGTATGATTTAATCTCTCATGAATAATTATCTGTTATATAATCTTTTCTGTCATACAATGATGTATGTTATAAGTATGCCATGTTAAGTATGCCATATGATACATGTATGCCATGAAATGTTTATGATTAAATCATATTATGCCATTTACAAGTATACGCCATGTTAGAAAAGTATATGATATTAAATAATATCACATGCATTAAGAAAGATAAGACATGTTATGTTATAATAATGCGTGGGGCCACAACAACTGTGGAGTACGTATTATATTTATGTTATTTATAATGCGTGGGG
The DNA here is from genome assembly GCA_011037825.1 of Carya cathayensis. NCBI lineage: Eukaryota > Viridiplantae > Streptophyta > Magnoliopsida > Fagales > Juglandaceae > Carya > Carya cathayensis. The sequence continues at coordinate 27,240 of QGSO01001024.1, forward strand.
CCACAACAACTGTGGAGTACGTATTATATTTTATGTTATTTATAATGCGTGGGGCCACAACAACTGTGGAGTACGTATTATATTTTATGTTACTTATAATGCGTGGGGCCACAACAACTGTGGAGTACGTATTATATTTATGTTACTTATAATGCGTGGGGCCACAACAACTGTGGAGTACGTATTATATTTATGTTATGTTATTTATAATGCGTGGGGCCACAACAACTGTGGAGTACGTATTATATTTTATGTTATGTTACTTATAATGCGTGGGGCCACAACAACTGTGGAGTACGTATTATATTTATGTTACTTATAATGCGTGGGGCCACAACAACTGTGGAGTACGTATTATATTTATGTTATGTTACTTATAATGCGTGGGGCCACAACAACTGTGGAGTACGTATTATATTTATGTTATGTTATTTATAATGCGTGGGGCCACAACAACTGTGGAGTACGTATTATATCTTATGTTATGTTACTTATAATGCGTGGGGCCACAACAACTGTGGAGTACGTATTATATTTATGTTACTTATAATGCGTGGGGCCACAACAACTGTGGAGTACGTATTATATTTATGTTATGTTACTTATAATGCGTGGGGCCACAACAACTGTGGAGTACGTATTATATTTATGTTATGTTATTTATAATGCGTGGGGCCACAACAACTGTGGAGTACGTATTATATCTTATGTTATGTTACTTATAATGCGTGGGGCCACAACAACTGTGGAGTACGTATTATATTTATGTTACTTATAATGCGTGGGGCCACAACAACTGTGGAGTACGTATTATATTTATGTTATGTTACTTATAATGCGTGGGGCCACAACAACTGTGGAGTACGTATTATATTTATGTTATGTTATTTATAATGCGTGGGGCCACAACAACTGTGGAGTACGTATTATATCTTATGTTATGTTACTTATAATGCGTGGGGCCACAACAACTGTGGAGTACGTATTATATTTATGTTACTTATAATGCGTGGGGCCACAACAACTGTGGAGTACGTATTATATTTATGTTATGTTACTTATAATGCGTGGGGCCACAACAACTGTGGAGTACGTATTATATTTATGTTACTTATAATGCGTGGGGCCACAACAACTGTGGAGTACGTATTATATTTTATGTTACATGAAGTATGGGGCCACAACAACTGTGGAGCATACACTACATGAGACACAGCAATTGTGACATGTAGAATACGTGGGGCCACAACAACTGTGGAGTACGTATTATATTTTATGTTATGTGAATTCATGGGGCCACAACAACTGTGGAGCATGAAGTATGGGGCCACAACAACTGTGGAGCATACACTACATGAGACACAGCAATTGTGACATGTAGAATACGTGGGGCCACAACAACTGTGGAGTACGTATTATGTTTTATGTTACTTGAATACGTGGGGCCACAACAACTGTGGAGTACGTATTAATGCACGTTATTAATCAAGACAATTAAATAAGATTCCAAGTTTATGTTAAGTCAAGTTTCAGATCAAGTTCATGTTATGTTATGCTCACGTACATGTTATGTTCATGTTCATGTTATGTTCCAAGTTCATGTTCACATCATGTTATGTTCACGTTTATGATACGTTCAAGCTCACGTTCATGTTATGTTATGTTCATGTCCATGTTATGTTTCACGTTCATGTTATGTTGATTGTTCATGTTATGTTTTAAGCTTAAGTTCATGCCATGTTAAGTCAAGTTCAGTTCACGCTTAAGTTCTGGTTAAGTCATGCTATATGTCAAGTTATACTATGTTTATGTATGACTATAATTATGCATTTATGCTTTTACTGCCATGCATGCATTTTTAACCTGTGTATAAGTTTTATGTTAACTTACTGAGATTTGTAATCAAATCTCACTGTGGTAGTCCCAACTACCATTCCCCCCGAATGGTAGATCTTGTTACAGGACCCAAAGGAGAATTGGAATCTGACCAACTGAATACGGTCGACTAGGCCACGGTGCGATGTTGATGATGGTATAGTATTTAACTTAGGTTAATACTTGTAGTTTTGGAGTTGTATCTCAAGTATTCTTTTGATCACAACCATTTTGGACTAGTGTGATGATCACGGCTTTTTAGTATGTCTTTATATATGAATTATATTTCAAGTATTTGGGATATATTTAGTTTGGTGCATAGTATTGCTAAAGAAAAAGATTATCCGCTGCGAATATTGCATAATGCTAGATGCATGTTAGGAACATTGCATCTTATATGTCATGAACGGGGGCAGGTAACCTTGTGTTGCATGTCTCGACGCTTCAAATGTCCGTTCAATCCCAAGCGGAATTTGGGGGCGTCACATAGGCTACTCCTAGCATTCTTAGGCCACTTCTGACTTTCTTCAGTCACTGGCCTTGACTTACCACATTCCCAATTCAGGGGTTCTTGAAGTCCCAGGGTTTCCTAAGAGGGCCATGAGTGCCAATGACTCAGTGACGCAGGTTGCCCTATTTCCTAGCATGATTTCTTATGGGCTAAGACTACCTTTCCCTAATCCAGTTCAGGAAATCTTGCATCGCTTGGGACTAGCTCCTGCTCAGCTTCATCTGAACGCTTAGCAAATCCTAATATGCTCCTACATTCTATGGTGTCGGGCTTTGTTGAAGTTTGACTCAGAGCATGATGATCTTACCTACCATAAGTTCCTCTTGACCCACAACGTGAAGAGGGGTGCCAAGGAGATCTGTAGTTTTAGGGGAATGCATGCTCTGGTAGTACTGGAATCGAGGTATCACAAGGTACCAGACTGAACTGGCAAGTTCTTTTTCCCATCTAGCTGTGGATGGGAGTTACCCGTGGGTTAGATAGGTCGGGACGAGTTCCCGATCAAAGCTTCCTGAGGGGCTATGTCGAGTGACAGGACTGTGCGTCCAACTGCCACGCTAGGCGAGCTACGCCGCATTGTGATTGTATGTGATTGGGCAATTCGGCATCCCCCTCTTGGTCCACTTGGAGGTTCTACTAGGGGAGGATAGCCTTGGTGCTTTTAATTCCTCAATAGGTCACATCATTCCTTCCACTCACGGTATTATCATTCGCCCACTGCCAGATTCTTCAAGGAAACGAGCCTCGAATCTTCCTCCTGAAGGCAAGGGGAAGAGAGTCCATTTGGAGCCCAAGGGGGATGATCTACCGTTCCCAGAGCCTTGGCCGTTAGCGCGGTGCGACCTGGATCTGGATGACCCTTTGTTCCTCTTTGCATTGTTTCTTGTGAATATCTTGTAACCTTTCCACTATAAACATTCTCACAGTTGTTGAATAAAATATTCTTCCATCTATGCTTTTAGATTTTGTCACTCTTTTCCATATATTTTGCTTATGTTTTGTGCATGCCCCTTGTGGGTAGAAATATGTTGGCCGCTTGTTGAGGCATGACATTTCCTTTAATCCTGACATATTAATATGTCTTGGTGGCACCTCATGGACTGGATACTCGTTTGGTAATATTCCAGAACCTCTTAAGGGTTCAAGCTGAATGTGTCCGAGTCCTTCCATGCGAAGTCTTGTTCATTTACTTAGACCGGACATTGCACAGGCAAGGCCTTTGTAGAAGTCTTGAGGTATGTAGAATTGGGCTTGCCTCGTGTATTGGCACCACTACAGTATGTGAGATCGGGAGTTCCTCGTTGATCCTCGTGTTGGGTGAGTGGTGCTTAAGCTTGGACTTGCCTAAATACTTTGTGGTGTTCACATGGTATGTAAGAATCAGGGGCACCTCGTTGACCCTCGCATTGGGTTAGAGGGGCCGAGTGGCACGTAAGCCGGAACTCACCTAAAAGACTTCATTGACCCTCGCACTAGGCGAGGGGGGTTGAGTGGTGTGTGAGTTAGAACTCACCCAAATACTTTATAGAGGCCGCGCGGCATATTAGGGCAGGTGCACCTCGTTGACCCTTGCTCTAGGCAAAATGGGGTAAGTGGTGCATAAGCTAGAATTGGGCAAGAGGGAGAGTGGTACGTAGGCTGGGCAAACCTCATTGACCCTCACACTGGGCGAGAGGGGGCGAGTGGCACGTAGGCCTGAACTCACCCAAATAATTAGTGGAGGTTGCATGGTACGTAAGATCGGGCATGCCTCGTTGACCCTCGTGCTGGGCGAGAGGTGTCGAGTGGCATGTAAACCGGAACTTGTTCAAAAGATTTTGTAGAGGTCTCGCGGTATGTGAAACCAGGGGTGCCTCGTTGACAGTCGTGCTCAGTGAGAGGGGGCAAGTTGCTCGTAAGCCAAACTCACACAAAAGACTTTGTGGAGGTCACACGGTATGTGAGATAGGGCTCGCCTTGTTGACCCTCGTGCTGGGTGAGAGGGGCCATGTGGCGAGTAAGCCAAAACTCACCCAAATACTTTGTGGAGGTCATGTGGCATGTTAGACTGGGTGCACCTCATTGACGGGTAGTCTTGGGCCTATCCCACACTCTGCCGTGGGAGGGGTAGGGGCGCTTAAACCCACACCCTCCCCTTTAGTCCTTCAAGGAGATCATCATCCCATTGCCGCAACGAGATGTGGTAATTTTTAGTCAATCTCAGGGTTGTACCCACTCTCCTCCGTAGGCGAGGTCTATCTAACTCAGGACTAGTTCCACCTGTTGACCCTTACATGGAGGTTTCTGTTAAAGCAGTATGTCTGATTGAACTTGCTCCTAAACATTGACGTCGTAGGAAAAGGGAGTGAGGCTAAGCTAGTGCTGTGCCCATTCTTCGTCATGGCATAATGGGGTAATATTTTGCAACCTCAAGGTTGGACCTGTTCTCCCCAATAGGAGGTTCGAGCTAGCCTCTAGCTCATCTTGCCCTTTGGTCGACGCTAGGGGAGGTATCTGTTTAGGTAGTTTGTCTGACTGGACCTACTCTCATCTTTGGTTGACGCCTACAATGATGGTAATATGTGTTGGTTGTTGAGGACAGACCCACACTCCACCAAGGGAGGGGTAGAGGCGCTTCAAATCACACTCTTCTTATTCATTCCCATGGGGTAGGTAATTATCCCTTCATCGGTGTGATATCCTGGACTTTGCCAATTTTTCGTTCATATTTTTATTAGCTGTTTATGTATAATTTTTGGGGGCATGCAAGGTGATAGAGGATGCCAAGGGATATTTTTATATTTTTAGATATGGGAGCATTAGGCATGGAAACCCACAAGAAAGGCTCACAAGGTCTATAGGAGATTTCAGCCCCTACAAGGAAACCTAAGCCCAATGCGACAAGTGCCGTGTGTCATACATGTGAGGCACTACGTATTTAGTCTTGATTGTGTACTCAGGGGGGAGAGAGAAGTGTAGGGAAGCCAAGGGATGACTTGCATGCCTACACCTAATCTTTTTGCAAAAAATATTCGAGTTCCAAGGTAGATGCTATTGGAAAAGAAAGCCTAGGGAAGATTAAAGTGGATTTTCTAGGTGATTTGCATGGGAAAACCGAAGGGACATAAAGGGATTTAGAATTTTTTAGCTTACACTCAAGATATCTTCAAATGTTGCCAAGTGGCAACCATGAATTGAGCTTCTAGAAGAAAAGATGAAAAGACTTTTGCACAAAGGACTAATCTACCCTTACTAATTTCCGCCACCACTATTCCAAGTATAACCATCACTTGCCACATGTCTCACATGCACACCTTACATCTAGATATATTGAACTTGGATGTAAAAATGGGATGAGAAAAATGTGGGGACATGGTTTCGGTAACCCTAATAGAATGCACATGTACCAACAAGATTGTGAGTTCCCAAGAGTTGTGCAAGCCACCCACCTTGCCAAGTACCTCCACCTCACACCACTTGTCCTTAGTGAGGAGATATAAGAAGATTTTCTTGCATGAGGAAGACAAATGTGAGATGTTCTAAAGGATTGGCATTGGAACACCCATAGACTTTTGGATCCCTAAGCCACATGCCCAGTCAAGTTTATTTTCTTACACTATGCCATTTGTCATTCATGCATTAGTAGACAAAAGATTCTAGGGAGTGGAAGAGACAATGCGTGAGAATTACCCTCGTACCTCTAGGGTTTCGACCACCACATTTCCATATGTCATGTTTTAAGTTTTTGAGAAGCATAAGGAAGTGGGAGGGTCACTTGGGGAATATTCATAGGAAGAAGAAGCTTCTTACTTAGGGAAGAGTGAAAGACACATGGGAAAATGAAGAAACGCATGGGAGGGTCACCTAGGGAATATTCATAGGAAGAAGAAGCTTCGAAGAGCACTTTTCAGATTTGTGCTCCCTATAGCCTATCTTAGCGCGCCACTTGTCCCACATGCATTAACCAAGGTGCCACTTGTCCCACATGCACCAGCTATGCCACTTATCATTCATGCAAAGGGTTACTAACAACCAACAGGATTTTGTTGGAGGACGCTATTTAAAAGGGGAGGATCTACACACCCAAGGGCTTTTCTCTTTTGGCATTTTCAGATTTTTCATGCTCTCATCCTCTCCACACTCTCTCACTCGACCACTGGGAGATTTCTCCACTTTCTCACACTTTCTTTCCAACCAAACAAGGGAAGCTTTACTTAAGGAAGGACTTTCAACATTAGCAAGGTGGAGACATGGTGAGGACTTGGTTTTCCTAGATTTTCTTCACACACAATAAATTTTCAACTCAAAGAAAAGATGGGGATCTCTAAAGGGTTCAAATATTGTGAAGCACACATGATTTCAACACCATTTTCATGTGAAGTGATGACTTGCAGAAATTCATATATTTTACCACATCGCTCGAGTGGAGGTATTGGCCACTTGAGCGAATTCAGGCAGATTCAAATGCTCAAAGGCCGCTTGACAATGAACTCGAGCGGGTTGCGAGAAAGGAGTTCGCTCAAGTGGAGGCATTGGCCACTCGAGCGAAGTCAGGCAGAGTTGAATGCTTGATGCGCGCTCGACACGCAGCTCGAGCGGACATCTTATTTTATAGATCTAGGGTTTTTTAGCCGTCTAGGTATATATATGTGATTTTACATCATATGGCCGTACTTTTTTTACTGGAGAACACTGTTTGGGATAGAGAGAATCAGTTGGAAGATTTCAAGTCATCTGTTTTGGAGAGAGTTCCACGCATTGCATGTACGCTGAGATCATACACGAGTACAGACGGGAGAGCAGGCATGAATATTTTCCTAGTGTTTTTGGAGGACGCTGTGACTGAGAGCTGCGACTGCAAAGAGTATTTTTTTAGGTTTATTTTCCTTCAATTATTCTGAGAACAATTATGGTGAATTCGTTTATGTTGAATTCAATTTTTAGCATGAACTAAATTTTATTTATTCTAAGAAAACGATGTAACCTAGTTCCGAACTATGCTTGATTTTCTATGCTAATTTAAAGCAATTCTTTCTTTGTTTATCTGATTTATTTTGAGTTTATTGCTTCTAATTAATTGGCCATTGATTAGATGATTTTAATATTGTGATTTGCTATCGAAAGAGGGAATTATAGGATAGATCTTGAAATTATTTCAACATAGGTACATATAGAGAATAATTTTCAATTGACTATCGAAAGAGGCTTTTGGATGAATTAGAGATTTGCTAATAAACAAAAGAATTAAATTAAATTAGTTGGATGAGTAAAACATAGTGAGGAATTAGGTAAAATCGAATTCCTAGAAGTTTTCTTTCCCATTAATTTGATCTTCGAACATCATTTTATGATCATTTGCATATTTTTCTTTGAATTGATTTTATTTTAAATTGCAATCACAAAAAATCTTCGTAACTTCTCTAGATAAAATCAAGATTAATATAATTTTGGCATTTGTCAAAAGTAAGTTACCAATCCTTGAGGATGATACTCTTCTTATCATTTTATTATAAAACTACAATACTGTGCACTTGCAGTTTTGCACCGATCAAGTTTTTGGCGCCGTTGCCGGGGATTGACTTATTCTTATTTTTTTTGCCAATATCGATACAAAGTAATCTTGGTTTTAATTTAGAATTTTATTTTAATTTATTTTTATATTTTATTTTTTTGTTCTACATGTGTGTCTTTTACGTTGGATGCGCTCTGCTAAATCTCGTGACATTACTCCTTTTGATCCAGAGAATGAAAGAACTCTTAGATCACGAAGAAAAAATAAAATACTAGCCATGGCTGATGAACAATGTGATTGATGTGAACCCCAATTGACTCGCTTTGAGACCCAACAACAATATTGGAAAAACAACCCAGGAAAGCCAAACTCAAGTATATGGATGGAGAATTTAGACCCGTTGGGAACTCGTTTCAAGAACCTAGATTATATTAAAATCTAGACCCGTTGAAATCCCGTCTCAAGAACCCAAATTACAAGGAGGAACGCCACAAAGGTTGTGATTTACTTTGATAAGTTCAAGAGTTCAATCAAGAACAAGAGGAGAAAACTCACTCACAATTAAAATTCAGAATAAAAGTCTAAACCTTGGAGTGGCTGGTTACATCCTTTAAATACCCTCCCCAAAACATGATAAAACCCTAGACTAAAATTTGAGACCCTACTCTCAAAAATGCCCTTCAGTGAACAGTAGCCGCGCGGTTCTGTAGCATGAACAGTGTCGTGCTACAGTACTTCTGAACCCTAGTTTAAAATAAAATAATATCTTTCCAAATAAGCCCTTGGCCAAAATACAAGGCCTTCCCAAAAACCCTGTTCATTAGAAATAAGACATGTGGGCTAAGCATCCTCAAGCCCACTTATTCTAAACTAATAATAGAAATCCTTTTAAACAAATTGAAAGCCTTAATATCTAAAGGCCCTATCTTTAAGTCAAGTCTTCCACAGTTTGGATCAGGTGGATCAAAACTGGTTCTCATTCCTTCAAGCCCATCATGAGTGTTGGGCTCTTGCTAGCTTCATCTGCACCAATTTTTGCATTGCTCCCTTGATCTTCGTGGCTCTTAATCTTGTAATTGATCCTTAAGACTTGGTCCGCCTTGGGGCCCATCATTCCCCCTCTCCTCAAAAGGATTCGACCTCGAATCTCCACCTGGATCAAACGGAAATAGATCAGTAATATTGAAAATAGCAAACACATGATACTTACCTGGAAGATCTACTAGATATGAAGTATCATTAATTTTATCAAAAATTTGGAAATGTCCATCCAAGCTATTTCTGTCATCAACCGGTAAATGCATTAAATCAAAATGTATAAGTGGATTAAAACCAAAAGCACCTTCAAAAGATGAATGAGAAATAGTAGTATGCATGGTCTTCTTATATGCAAACTCTAATAATGACAAATGATACCCTCGTAAACGTTCATGCAACAATTCAATGAATGGAAAATGATACTCCCACAAACGTTCATGAAACACATCTAAAGTCTTCTTTACACCAAAATGATCACTCCAATTATACGTGATCTCAATGAATGGCAAATAATATTCCCACAAACGTTCATACGACACGTCGATGAATGGCAAATGATATTGCCACAAACGTTCATACATCATGTTAATGAATGGCAAATGATATTCCCGCAAATGTTCATGCAATGAGTCAATGAATGGCAAATGATACTCCCACAAACGATTATGCAACACGTCTAAAATCTTTTTTACACCAAAATGATCACTCCAATTATATGCGACCTCAATGAATGGTAAACCGTACTCCCTAAAGTGTTCATGTAATATGCCTAAAATATTCTTTATACCAAAGTGACCCAACAAACCACATCCATGCACAAGCAACTCACCCATAAAACTAGTAGTCACACAAAGTTTATTCTCTCCAAATAAATACCAATCTAGTCTATAGCACTTATCAAACAATGTTTTCTCGCGTACTCCATACACACTGGCAAAGTCATTATCATTAGGATGCAATTTCTTGTCATATTCAAATCTCAATAACTTTGCATCTAAAATAACGATACAATCATACTTTCTTGCTAATGCACAAGCCACAAAAGTTTCCTTACCATGTGTGTACTTGATTACAAAAGGAAAAATCTCAATACATTCCTCCCACTTGGCATGCATTCTAGTCAACTTACCTTGTCCTTTCAAGTGTATCAAGGACTCGTGTTCTTCAAAGAAAGGTTGGGTAGGGATTATCGCACCTAGCACAAAATCAATGTATTGCTCTATCTCTCTAATAGGTGGCAATCCACTAAACACACTGCTAGGAATAACGACCTTATATCCCTGCAACAAAGAAACAACAATACTAGGCAAATGTACGTTAAGGTTAGTATTAAAACTTGCCTTAGCATAAAAACTCAATTCTCTCTTTGTTTTTCTTTTACTTTCTTCACTCTCCTCTTTCTTTTCACTCTCTTTTTTTCTTGAGGTTTCAACCTCACCCTCATTTCTTTCACTCTCTTTTTCCCTTCCACTCTCTTTTCTTTCACTCTCTTTTTCGACATCTTTTTTTGAACTCTTAACCTCACAATTGTTTTTCAACTCATTCTCTCTTTGTCTTGAGGTTTCAGCCTCACACTCATCTTTTTTCTCTCCCATTTTTCTCTCTCTCTCATTTTTGGTCTCATTATTTCTTTCTTACTCAATCTCATTCTCACTCTTTCTTTTCTGATCAATCTCACTTTCTCTCTTTCATTTTTGATCAACCTCACTTTTCAACTTCAGTTGGTCCTCATGGACCTGTGTTGGATTTAAAGGAGCAAGTTTGATTGTTTTTCCATCCTTTTAAAAAATGTACATGTTCCTAAACCCATCATAGATTGCTCTCCTATCACACTGCCACTGCCTCCCGAACAAAATATGGCCAGCATGCATAGGCACTACATCACAAAGTACTTCATCCTTGTACCACCCAATTGAAAAAGAAACTAACACTTGCTTATTTACCCTAACCTCTCCACAATCATTCAACCACAGCAACTTGTATGGTCTAGGGTGTTTCAAGGTAGGTAAATTCAGTTTCTCAACTAACGTAGTGCTAACCACATTAGTACAACCACCCCCATCAATGATCATACTACATACCTTGTTGTTGATGTGGCATCTAGTATGAAAAATGTTATCTCTCTGCAACTTTGTATCATCCATCTTACTTTGTGTATTGAGAGCGTGCCTGACAATAAGAGACACGCCATACTCTTCATTCTTATCATACCTATTCTTAATACTAGGCTCACGTCTCCTCTTATCTCTCCCACTTTGTAAATCTCTAATCAATGCACATTGTTGTTCCATCTTATCCCTCATTTCTCCCAACTTCAAATTTAACCTTTCAAACTTTTGTTGCATGGACTGCAACAAAAAGAATGAATTGTCTGCCACCCCCATCGGTGTTAAGTCACTATTATGAGACATAGTACATGATGCACAAAAAAGAATGTTAGTGGAAAAAAGACCTCACACGCTCCCTTACGTGTTTACACTCGAATAATGGCACTCCACTCGTGTATCACACTCTTAATTGGCTTTTTCCCGATAATGATCTCACACTTTCTTGCCTTTTACCCCAAGAGTTTTCCCACTCAAGTTCTTTAAGAACTAATTGAACTCAATCAAGACAATACAACATTGTTTTGTTCCAACTAGTAATTAGGTCCAAAAAACGAGAACAGGAGAAAACACGGAAGGAATAAAATGACCCAAGACTCAAGGAATTTATACGCTGGAAAGAGTAATTACGAAACAAGGTACCAACTAGAAAGATGTATTCATCCTCTTTTAAGTGAAGGCTCAATCAATGACAAAGCACTCAATTTTATATGGCAAAGTATTTCATACCCAAAATCCTTCTCTCCTTTTTTTTTTTTTTGAATTTTCTTTTCTTTTCCTTTCCTTTCTTTCCTTTTTTTTTCTCTTCTTTTCTCAACAATTCAACCACAAACAGAAATATCCAATTGTGATAATCAAAAAATTGAATTCAAACACATAAAAATTGACAATGAATAGAAGGGAATCAATGAAACCCTAGATGCTGCAAATTTTTGCAGCCCAAGAAAAAAAAACGAATTTTTGTGTTTTTTTTTTTTTGGCAACCATAGAACATTGGAGCCCTAGAATTTATGATGCAATAAATAAAAGATAGAATCAGACCTGATTGGAAACCTTGCTCTGAATACCAAATGATGTGAACCCCAATCGACTCGCTTTGAGACCCAACAACAATTTTGGAAAAACAACCCAGGAAAGCCAAACTCAAGTCTATGGATGGAGAATTTAGACCCGTTGGGAACTCGTTTCAAGAACCTAGATTATATTAAAATCTAGACCCGTTGAAATCCAGTCTCAAGAACCCAAATTACAAGGAGGAACGCCACAAAGGTTGTGATTTACCGTTGATAAGTTCAAGAGTTCAATCAAGAACAAGAGGAGAAAACTCACTCACAATTAAAATTCAGAATAAAAGTCTAAACCTTGGAGCGGCTGGTTACATCCTTTAAATACCCTCCCCAAAACATGATAAAACCCTAGACTAAAATTTGAGACCCTACTCTAAAAAATGCCCTTCAGTGAACAGTAGCCGCGCGGTTCTGTAGCATGAACAGTGTCATGCTACAGTACTTCTGAACCCTAGTTTAAAATAAAATAATATCTTTCCAAATAAGCCCTTGGCCAAAATACAAGGCCTTTCCAAAAACCCTTGTTCATTAGAAATAAGACATGTGGGCTAAGCATCCTCAAGCCCACTTATTCTAGACTAATAATAGAAATCCTTTTAAACAAATTGAAAGCCTTAATATCTAAAGGCCCTATCTTTAAGTCAAGTCTTCTATAGTTTGGATCAGGTGGATCAAAACTGGTTCTCATTCCTTCAAGCCCATCATGAGTGTTGAGCTCTTGCTAGCTTCATCTGCACCAATTTTTGCATTGCTCCCTTGATCTTCGTGGCTCTTAATCTTGTAATTGATCCTTAAGACTTGGTCCACCTTGGGGCCCATCAGTGATGCACTGCCACGCACCGTGAAGGGATTATGTACGGCCACTTGTGAACGACAACTATTCGGGTATAATACCAACAACTTTGAGCTCAAACCAACCTTGATTAGCATGGTGCAACAAGCTCACTTCAACGGATCACCACTTGATGATCCCAATATTCATTTGGCAATGTTCTTGGAGATTTGCGATATTGTAAAGATCAATAGTGTTACTGAGGACACCATTAGACTGAGATTGTTTCCTTTTTTTTTTTAGGGACAAGGCTAGAGGTTGGCTACAATCTCTACAACTGGGAAGCATCACTAGTTGGCAGGACATGGCTGAAAGGTTTCTTGCTAAATTCTTTCCGCCTGCTAAAACTGCCAAACTCAGGAATGAGATTGGTCAATTCAAACAAAATGATTTTGAGTCACTCTATGAAGCATGGGAAAGGTATAAAGATTTGGTTCAACCTTGCCCTCAACATGGATTGCCAGATTGGTTACAAGTTCAGATGTTCTATAATGGGTTAAATGGGCAAACTCAAATTATAGTTGATGCTGCTTCTGGTGGAACTTTGATGTCAAAGACAACTGAGGGTGCTACTGCTCTTTTGGAAGAAATGACATCAAACAACTATCAATGGCCAACTGAAAGAATTTTGGCTAAGAAAGTTGCTGGAATTCATGAATTGGAGCCGATAGCAGCTCTTTCAGTTGAAGTTGCTACTCTATCTCATCAGATTTCAGCTTTGACTACCCAAAAGATACCACAAAGTGCAAAATATGTTACAGCTACAAGTATGAAAATTCCAAGTAATGAAGCGAGTCAAGAACAAGTTCAATACATCAACAATCGGAACTACAACTATCATGGCAATCCTATGCCAAATTACTACCATCCAGGGCTTCGAAATCATGAGAATTTGTCCTATGGAAGTACAAAGAATGTGTTGCAACCTCAATTTCCTCCAGGATTTGATAGTCAGCCAAGCGAGAAGAAGATGTCACTTGAGGATGCCATGGTTTCCTTTGTTCAGGAGACAAATGCAAGGTTTAAAAAGACTGATTCACGATTGGACAACATTGAGACTCATTGTAGCAATATGGGAGCCACTATGAAAAATCTTGAATTGCAAATTGGGAAACTAGCCACGACCATCAATGCCCAACAAAGAGGAGCTTTTCCTAGCAACACAGAAGTGAATCCAAAGGAACAATGCAAGGCCATCACACTTAGGAGTGGAAGAGAAATTGAAAGGTCACCATCAAAGGAAAGCAAGTCCACCCCTATAGTTGCGAACAATGGCCAAAGCAAGGATAAAGAAGAGAAGATTGTTAATGATACGCTAAGAGAGACTGACATGCGTCCGGCAATTTCATTTCCTGACAATCCTCCTATTCTCTCTACTCCACTTCCTTATCCTCAATGTTTTCGAAAGCAAAAATTAGATAAGTAATTTTCTAAGTTTTTGGATATTTTAAAGAAAATTCACATAAATATTCCTTTTGCAGATGCCTTGGAACAAATGCCAAACTATGTTAGATTCTTGAAGGACATCATTTCCAATAAGAGAAGGTTGGAGGAGTTTGAAACAGCGAAGCTTTCGGAAGAATGCAGTGCCATTCTTCACAAGAAATTACCTCAAAAATTAAAAGATCCGGGGAGTTTCACTTTGCCTTGCACTATTGGAAATTCATTTTTTGATAAAGTTTTATGTGACCTTGGTGCTAGCATTAATCTTATGCCACTTTCTGTTTGCAGGAAATTAGGACTTGGAGAGATGAAGCAAACAACAATTTCTTTGCAACTAGTGGACCGATCCATCAAGTATCCACGTGGAATCATAGAAGACCTATTGGTAAAGGTAGATAAATTTATTTTTCCTGCTGATTTTGTGGTGTTAGATATGGAGGAAGATGAAGAAGTACCACTAATTCTTGGCCGACCATTCTTGGCTACGGAAAGGGCTTTAATTGATGTTCAAAAGAGTGAATTAATATTGAGAGTTAATAAGGAAGAGGTTATGTTCAACATTTACCAAGCCATTAAATTTCCAGAAGATCCAAGTACTTGCTTTCGGGTAGATGTCATTAAGCAATGTGTAGAAGAAGCCTTTCAAGAAGATATGCCATCCGATCACCTAGAACAATGTATCACCACTTCATCTCATGCTTATGATTTTAATAACTCTGCTGTTTGTGAATCTGATTTGCCTTTTGTTAGTGAAGAATTTCTCCACTATGTATTTGCCTTGAGAGCATTGCAGTAGGTTACATCACTTAGTAATGAAGTGGGGAAGCTAGAGCCGATGGTAGCAAAGATTGATTCTATGAATTCTAAAGAGAAGATGCAGTAAACTACAACTCTGGAGTTGAAGCAATTACCTGAGCATCTTCGCTATGCATTCTTGGGTGATAGTTATCAATTTCTAGTGATTGTTACTGCATCACTCACACCCGAAGAAGAGGAAAAGTTGCTACGTGTGTTAAGAGAGCATAGAACAACCTTGGGATGGACTATTTCTAACATAAAAGGTATAAGTCCATCTATTTGCATGCACAAGATTTTAATGGAGGAACTTTACAAATCGACGATCAAGCACCAAAGAAGATTAAATCTAGCAATGAAGGTAGTTGTGAGAGCTGAAATTTTGAAACTCCTCAATGCTGGAATTATCTATGCTATTTCAGACAGCTCATGGGTAAGTCCAGTGCAGGTTGTACCAAAAAGGGGTGGAATGACGGTAGTGAAAAATGACAATAATGAGTTTATTCCTACAAGAACAGTCACGGGCTGGCGTGTATGTATGGATTACTACAAGTTGAACAAAGCAACAAGGAAGGATCATTTTTCACTTCCATTCATTGATCAAATGTTGGATCGATTGGCTGGGTATTCCTATTATTACTTCTTAGATGGTTATTCAGGGTATAACCAGATTGCTATAGCCCCTAAAAATCAAGAGAAAACTACATTCACATGCCCCTATGGAACATTTGCTTTTAGCAGGATGCCCTTTGGATTGTGCAACGCCCCAGCGACATTTCAACGTTGCATGATGGCTCTCTTTTCTGATATGGTGGAAGATATAATGGAGATTTTTATGGATGACTTTTCAGTTTTTGGTACATCTTTTGATCATTGTTTGCATAATTTAGCTCTTGTTTTGCAAAGATGTGAAGATAAAAATCTAGTCTTAAACTGGGAGAAGTGTCATTTCATGGTTCAAGAATGGATCATGCTTGGCCATAGAGTGTCATCTAAATGAATTGAGGTGGATCAAGCTAAAATTGCAACCATAGAAAAAGTACCACCTCCAAAGAATGTGAAGGGAATCAGAAGCTTTTTGGGACATGCGGGATTTTATAGAAGATTTATCAAGGATTTTTCTAAACTCTCTAAACGTTTATGTAATCTTCTTGAAAAAAAATCTGCATTTGACTTTGATGATGTTTGTTTGCAGGCCTTTAATGCAATCAAGGAGAAATTAATTTCAGTACCAATTATGATTGTGCCTGATTGGAGTCAACCTTTTGAAGTCATGTGTGATGCAAGTGACTTTGCAATTGGAGCAGTGTTGTGGAGACAAACTGTTTAGGGCCATCTGTTATGCAAGCCGGACATTGAATGAAGCTCAATTAAATTATACAACAACTAAGAAGGAGATGCTTGCTTTGGTGTTTGCTTGTGACAAATTTCAGTCTTACCTCATTGGTACAAAGGTGATAGTGTTCGCTGATCATGCAGCACTTCGCTATTTGTTTGGCAAGAAGGATGCTGAACTTAGGCTAATTCGTTGGATCCTGCTTCTTCAAGAATTTGATTTGGAGGTTCGAGATAAGAAAGGAAGTGAAAATTCAGTTGCCGATCATCTCTCTCGGCAGAGCAAGAGGAAGAAAAACCAGATTCAGTGATCCAAGAAGCATTCCCTGATGAGCAGTTGTTTGCTTGTGAGATCAAGCTTCCTTGGTATGCTGATATTGTAAACTACCTAGCCTGTAAAGTACTACCACCTGATCTTACTTACCATCATCATAAGAAATTTCTGCATGTGAAATATTATCTTTGGGATGAGCCTTTGTTGTTCAAAAGATGCCCTGATCAAATCGTTCGAAGATGTGTGCTAGAAGAAGAGATGAAAGCCATTCTCCATCATTGCCATTCATCATCATATGGAGGATACTTTGGAGCAACCCGAACAACAACTAAGGTACTTCAAAGTGCTTTCTTTTGCCCTTTTATTTTTCGTGATAGTTATACTTTGGTGAAAATTTGTGACCAGTGCCAACGTATGAGAAATATTTCAAGGCGTCATGACTTACCATTGAAAAATATCTTAGAGGTTGAGTTGTTTGATGTTTGGGGAATGGATTTTATGGGGCATTTTCCTCCTTCTTTTGGCTTTGCTTATATCTTGTTAGCAGTTGATTATGTGTCAAAATGGGTGGAAGCAATTGCTACAACAACAAATGATGCAAAGTTAGTGCTCAAATTTCTGCATAAGAATATATTCACAATATTTGGCACTCCACGAGCTATTATTAGTGATGAAGGGACCCACTTTTGCAACAAGTTGTTTGATAATCTTCTTTCTAAATATGGTGTGAAGCACAAGATAACACTTACTTACCATCTTCAAACTAATGGCCAAGTTGAAATTTCAAATCATGAAATCAAGAACATCCTTGAGAAGACGGGTCAACATCAATAGAAAGGATTGGGTGAAGAAGCTTGATGATGCTTTGTGGGCATACCGTACAGCCTTTAAAACACCTATCGGGATGTCTCCTTACCGATTAGTGTTTGGAAAGGCATGTCATCTTTCTATGGAGTTGGAACATAGAGCTTATTGGGCTATAAAAAGATTTAATTTTGATTTGAAGACAGCAGGGGAAAGCAACTTCTTCAATTGAATGAGATTGATGAGTTCTGGAATGATGCATATGAAAATGCAAATATCTATAAAGAACGGACGAAGAAGTGGCATGACAAACAGATTCTTAGGTGTGAGTTTGCACTAGGACAACAGGTTTACTGTTCAATTCACGACTCAAACTCTTCCCAGGAAAGTTAAAATCAAGATGGACAGGTCCTTATACAATTGATAAAGTTTTCTCTTTTGGAGCAATAGACTTGAAGGACAAGACAGGGAATATATTCAGAGTTAATGGTCAGAGATTGAAGCATTACTATGGAGAACAAGTGGAGAGGAACTATGCATTTATTCCTCTTGGAGATCCTAATTGATGAAGATTAAAAAGTCTGGCTGTAGACTTTTAGAACAAGCGCTTATGCGAGGCAACTCATAGAACTTTATTTTATTCTTTTATTTTTTTTATTATCTTTATTTTTTTTAATAATTTGGATTTTGATGCAGGTTTATTTAGCATGAATAAAGAGCTGAAAATTATAAACTACGGCTGATTCACCATGAAACCAGGGAAGTTCCTTTCATTTCTTCAATCCTTTTCACTTTTGCATTACAATGAGGACATTGTTTAGTTTAAGTTTGGGGGTGTTGACTCCTATAGTTATTTGGTCTTCTTGCTTTATAAGTCTTGAGTTGTTTGATTATCTTACCAAGCATACATTTGAGTAAGATTGAATTCTCTATGACTCTGAAATTTGAGATTGAGGATGGTTTTGAGAAAAATTTTCAAAAATTTCTTTTATGTCAAGCGGATTTTTGTGGGTACTTTGATTTAAATCTTTAACCCTGAACATAATTGAGCACATAGTCATTTTTCTTTTATTCCATTTTGCGTATGAAGAGAAGAAGTTGAATTAACTGAAAGAAGGAAGTTCAATCTTGCTTTGCTCTAGAATCCGTTAATGGATCCTTGAGGCGAAATCCTAGTTGATACCAAATATTAGAGAAATGATCTAGGCATTTCTTTGTCATAGCCAAAAAGCTTTCCCAGCCGTCCTAAGTATCATGCCATCATTGCATGGTGTATTTCCTAGTCAACCCCCTTGAGCCTTATTTTACATAAGCCTTTATTTGTTCTTTTAACTACATAAACCATTCTCATTCTAAGCCTGAAAAACCATGAATCTACCTTTTATAGTTTGAGAAAATACGTAGGTGGAAATTTACATTTAAAGAGAAAAGTTAGTTCAAGAAGAATGATCAATATTATGTTTGCTCTGTTTGATCAAAGTGTGATCAGGAAAAAAAAAAGAAGCTGAAACAAACATAGAAAAAACTCAATAAGTGGAGTGTGTATCACCTCAAATTTTGTTAAAGGAGTTGTTAGTATTGCTTCATTGATTACAACAACAATAATGTCACCAGTATGAGCATATTGTCGAGAAAGAGCTATGATTTGGAATCATGAGGATATCCACCAAGTATTTTCCCAGTTTGCTTTTAATTCTCCACATCCAGTTCTTTCTTAACCCTCACCCTGTGGCCTGTCATTACAACCTTATTAAAGACCTTTTGATCTTTGATTTTGGTGTTAACTACATTAGTGGAGAGGTGATGAGTGTGCGAAAGTGCACTCTAAATACCCTATTATTATATTAAAATGTGAAAATGTGAATAGAAATAATAGGAATTAATGTGTATTCTTGAATTGAGTTTCTATTTACATTGAGATACTCCTAAGCAGTTTTTTTATGTTTAATTTCAGAGTTTATAAAAGAGCAAGTCAAGCCAAGTCAAATTCAAAGGAGGACCTTCATGGAGTTTGAGAGCAATTTGGCAGAAATAAAAAGAAAAAGAAATCACAAAAGAAAACCACAAGAAGTCCAAGTCTGAAATTCGCTGTGAGACAATCTGGACATACTTTAGTCTTTTGACCGTAACTTTTTACTCACATATCTGATTGATGTGATTCTAGATGCGTTAGAAAGATATCTTAAAGGGATATAAATTTGTCTCTAATAAGGATTTCCAAATGCAGATTCCTGTAGTGTGTACGTGGCTGCCAAGATGAGTCCTAAAATTTAGGCGATTTTTTTATGCGGAAATTAAGAGGATATTAGGGTTTCTTTCCTACCCTATATAAAGCATATCATTACCACAAAATAGGGAGGGGGGAGGCACAAGAGGTAGATCTGAGGAGAGGAGAAAATCACTTCCATGGCCACCTTCACTTTAGTTTTCTCTGGAGATTTTTGTTGTCCAGTATATTTATGGGTAACTAAATTCTCAAGTAGGGCTAGGGATGAACTTGCACATTAGATGGTATTTTTAATTTATGTATTTGATCTTCCATTACTAAAACTCTTTTGTTTTATCATTCTCAATTCATTGTTGATGTTTTATTCTCCGAATAATCATAGAATTTATTCTATTTATGGATTCAGTCATGCTTTTTCTATTGAATGGATTGGTTCTTTGATTATGTTTGGATCAATTATTTATCTATATTGATTTAGTTCTTTGCTGCAATATCGCTCCCTGAGTATATTTTCATTGTTGGATTTTCTCAATAGGGATAGTAATTTACGTATTTTAAAAGTAGTGAATGATTTTTCAAAGGGTTATATTTGGTTTAATTTTGGTTTATAAATCTATACCTTCTGATTGGGAATTTGGAGAATTGAATTCCTAATTGAATTATCCAATAAATTAAAAATAGTTAAAATACCGAATTTGTGCACGGGATTCCCGAAGCTCTAATGTTTGTCAAATTTGAGTACTTTTTCCGTTGATCACTTTGCTTCATTTAAATTTGCATTTAAAATTAATTTTTGTTCTCTATTAATCATTTAATATTTTCTTTTAGTTTCTTTGTTCCTTCTTCTATTCTTTTAATTTCTCTCCCTGTGGAATCGACACCCCAAAGCTGTGCTACAACTACCGCGTTATTCTTTGGGCGTAATCAAATTTTGGTGCCGTTGCCGGGGAGACAGTAGAAGAATTGTTAGATAATTTTTCTTTTCAGCAGTTTGTAAAGGCGGTAACTTCGTTCCCTTGTTTAGCTTTTTGCATCTTTATTTTATTTTCTTTTTCTTTTTATAGTTTTGGTTTTTTTTTTTGTTTTAGTGTTGCGTTTTTCTCTACCTTGCATGCACAAGTATAGAGACGCCTTGGGTCGGTTTGCTTGTAGACCTTTGTTTGAGTCAGAGTCAGAGCCTAATTTTTCTAATCATTTATTTGATAATTTTTCTAATTCTGAGAAAATGAGCGAACACGAAGACCAACCCACTAGCACAACCACACCAGCATGCATCATATTTCCAGCTAATATTCGCCAATTGGATTTTAAAACAGAGATGATACAGTTACTCCCTACTTTTCATGGCTTAGAAAATGAAAATCCATATGTGCACATTAGGGAGTTTGAGGAAGTAGTTGCGACTTTTCATAGTCAAAATGAAACTGATGACATTGTGAGACTTAAGTTGTTTCCTTTCTCTTTGAAGGATAGAGCTAAGAGTTGGCTATACTCATTGAGACCATGATCTATTGGGTCATGGAATGAGATGACTTAAGTCTTCTTTAATAAATACTTTCCCCAACATAAGACTAATGCTTTAAAAAGGCAAATCTCCACCTTTGCACAAAAGGATAGTGAGACTTTGTTTCAGTCTTGGGAGAGATCTAAGGAGTTGTTGAGTATGTGTCCTCACTATGGGTATGGGAATTGGTGCTTAGTGAGCTATTTTTATGAGAGACTTACACCTAGAGAGCGCCAATTTGTGGAGATGATGTGTAATGGTGAGTTCTTACAGAAAGATCCTGATGAGGCCATAGAATACCTCAATGAGCTTGCTGAAAAAGCTCATACTTGGACTGGACCTAGTGCTACTGAGAGCACAAATAGGTCACGACCTGCAAGAAACCTAAATGGTGGTGGAATTTACCATCTCAGGGAAGAGGATAACCTAAAGGCTAAGGTTGAGATGCTCACTAAGGAGCTAGAGGTGTTGAAGAATAAAGATTTAAAGCCAACACACGTGGCTAATCATGCAGAGTCTTTTGGACCATATTTTCTATGTGGCGGGGTAGACCACCTTGCCCAAGAGTGTCCCACATTTGCTGAGATGAGAGGGATGTATGAGGAACAATGTAATGCCTTAGGTATGTACAAGAAACCTTTTACACCTTTCTCTGCTACCTATAATCCGGGGTGGCGTAAATCACTCCAATTTTAGCTAGAAGTCTGAAAATCAGCCACCTGCACAACCACCTAGACCATATCATGCACTGTGATGACCCGCTTTTATGTGTATTTTCACTGAATGAATATTTTAATTTAATTAAATATTTTATAGTGCTTTTATTTTTATTTATCGAGTTTTAAATGGATTTTTATTGGCTGTTGAATTTAAATTGTGATTTAATTTATTTTGGCTTGTTTTTTGTTTTAAAAATTTAAATAATTGGTTTTTACTAGTTATTTATTTTATTTTAGCTTATTGAAGTGTTTAAAATATTTTTAGTGGTGTTTATTTATTTATTTGATGTAGTGTTAATTTATTTTAATCGTTTTATGTTTTTTATACCGTTTTCGGCTGATCAGTCTTTGGACTTCCGATGTGAAGACTGAACCTCATTAATTTCCTTCATATTTTTCTTTTTCTTTTCTTTTCCTCTTCTTTTTCTTTTTTCTCTTTTTTCTTTTTTCCCCTTTTTCTCCTCTCTCCCGCTCGGACTCTCTCTCCCCGCGCCTCTCTTTCTCTCTCTCTCCTCACCCACGCCGGAACCAAGCCCCACCCAGGCCCGCCGGATACTATAGAAGATTCGTGGAGGGATTTTCCCGATTATCCGGTCCTCTCACCGCTTTGACTAGAAAGAATGCAGAGTTTGTTTGGTCAGACAAGTGCGAGAGGAGTTTCCAGGAATTGAAGAACAGATTGACAACTGCGCCAGTTTTAGCACTTCCAGAACCCTTGAGCCGTTTGTATGTTTTTAGTGATGCATCTAAATTTGGTTTGGGGTGTGTTCTCATGCAAGGAGGACGGGTCGTGGCTTATGCGTCTCGTCAACTGAAAGACCACGAGAAGAATTACCCGACACATGATTTGGAATTGGCCGCAATAGTGTTTGCCCTTAAGATTTGGCGACACTTTTTATATGGAGCAGTTTGCGAGATCTACACCGATCACAAGAGTCTGAAGCATTTATTTTCTCAGAAGAATCTCAACATGAGGCAAAGGAGATGGTTAGAGCTAATAAGCGACTATCAGTGCGAGATTAAATACCACCCAGGAAAAGCAAATGTAGTTGCAGATGCCTTGAGCCGGAAGTCACATTTAGAGGATGAAGCTGAATCTTCTGGAGTGGATTCTTTACTTTGCGGGTTGAGAAGGCTCCTTATTGGAAGTTCGCAGCAAGAGGAAGTGATATCTTCAATTCTTGATATTCGGGTATTTGATTTTGAAGAATTGAAGACTCTTCAGAGAAAAGATCCGAAGCTGTTGGACATTAGAAAAAGGGTCAGAAAATCTAGAGGGCCGTTGCACTACAGTTTGGATAAAGATGGGATTCTTCGATTCCGAGATCGTAGAGTAATTCCTAAGGACTCAGAATTTAAGGAGCGAATTTTGGCGGAGGCTCACGCGGCTCCCTATTCCGTTCATCCGGTAGCACAAAAATGTATCGGGACTTAAGGAAAAATTATTGGTGGGAAGGAATGAAGAGGGATATTGCCTTGTATATTGAGAGATGTGCACTTGCCGTCAAGTCAAGGCCGAGCATCAAAGACCAGCAGGTTTGCTCCAGCCTCTACCTGTTCCTGAATGGAAATGGGATGACGTCTCTATGGATTTTGTAGTGGGCTTCCGAGGACTCCCAGTGGAAAGAACTCAGTTTGGGTAATTGTTGATCGACTGACTAAGTGTGCTCATTTCTTACCGGTCAATAATGCGGATTCTCTGGGAAAATTGACCCGCTTGTATGTAAAGGAAATAGTGAGACTACATGGAATACCCAAGAGCATAGTGTCGGACAGAGATCCAAGGTTCACCTCCCATTTTTGGAAGAGTTTGCAGGCGGCTTTAGGTACTAAATTAAAGTTTAGTACTGCTTATCACCCCCAGACAGACGGCCATCAGAGCGCACGATTCAAACTCTTGAAGATATGTTGCGAGCGTGTGCTTTAGATTTCAAGGAAGTTGGGAGAATCACGTGCCACTCATAGAATTCGCTTATAATAACAGCTTCCATGCATCCATCCAAATGGCTCCTTATGAAGCTCTGTATGGTAGAAAATGCAGATCACCCTTATGTTGGGATGAAGTCGGGGAGAAGAAAATAATTGGACCCGAGATAATACAGGATATGCAAAATCAGATTCAGATTATAAGAGATAACATGGCTGCAGCGCAAAGTCGTCAAAAGAGTTACGCGGATACCAGGAGGAGAGAATTGTCTTTCGAACAAGGCGATTGGGTTTATCTTAAGGTCTCTCCCATGAAAGGAGTTAAGCGTTTTGGAAAGAAGAGGAAGCTGGATCCGAGATATGTTGGACCTTTTCAGATTTTGGAGAAGGTAGGGTCCGTCGCTTACAGAGTTGCTTTGCCAGAATATTTTGGGGATATACACAATGTCTTCCATGTATCGTCTTTAAAGAAGAGTTTTGGACAACAAGAGCCACGCTTTGTCGACCCAGAGAATATTCAGTTGCAATCGGACCTTACTTATGAGGTTGTTCCGTCGCAGATCGTGGATTGGAAAGAGCAACAGTTAAGGTCCAAGACGATATATCTGGTTAAGGTGGCCTGGGGAGATCCGTTAGCTCAAGATTTCTCCTGGGAGCGAGTAGTGGACATGAGGGAGCAGTACCCCTACTTGTTCGAGTGATGACGGTACGTTTTTTTTTATCTTGGTTGCAGTTGGTTTTATGTGGAATTGTATGGCTTGTTTCAAGTTGGTGTTCGGACCTGCAAATTTCGAGGACGAAATTTGTTTTAAGGGGGGGAGGATGTGATGACCCGCTTTTATGTGTATTTTCACTGAAGGATATTTTAATTTAATTAAATATTTTATAGTGCTTTTATTTTTATATTATCGAGTTTTAAATGGATTTTTATTGGCTGTTGATTTAAATTGTGATTTAATTTATTTTGGCTTGTTTTTGGTTTTAAAAATTTAAATAATTGGTTTTTACTAGTTATTTATTTTATTTTAGCTTATTGAGTGTTTAAAATATTTTATTGGTGTTTATTTATTTATTTGATGTAGTGTTAATTTATTTTAATCGTTTTATGTTTTTTATACCGTTTTCGGCTGATCAGTCTTTGGACTTCCGACGTGAGGACTGGACCTCATTAATTTCCTTCATCTTTTTCTTTTTCTTCTTCTTTTCTCTTTTTCTTTTTTCTCTTTTTTCTTTTTTCCCTTTTTTCTCCTCTCTCCCGCTCGGACTCTCTCTCCCCGCGCCTCTCTTTCTCTCTCTCTCCTCACCCACGCCGGAACCAAGCCCCACCCAGGCCCGCCGTTCGCCGGCGTCGTGCCCGACGCCACCCCTGCCGGTCGACTCCCCTCCGGCCGGTGATCACTCCCCCCACTCCCAGCCCCAACCGGCCGGCCGTTTGGCCGGAAAAGCCCAAAAGCCGCACGGTTGTGGCTCCGATCCGCCGCCGTCGCTCCACCTCCGGCCACCACCTCTTCACCACTTCTTCCCCTACTCCTTGCCGACCTAACCCACCCATCCCCGGCCTCAAACGGTCACCGGAGCGGCTCCCACGAGCTCAACTCCGATTTGCCCTTTTTCCGCCCCTACCGGCGTTTTCGCCGCCACCCACGGCCAAAACTCACTTCCACTAGCTTCATAAACATCTCTAGACCATTCCCTATCAATTTGGTGTCTTGGTTTGTCCCCGGTCAAAAGTGGGTATTTTGCGACCCACGGGAACAGTGCATTTGCACTGTTACGTTGCTTTCGCATCGCCGTTCGCTTCGCGCCGAACCTTCTAAAAATCCTATATAGCGCTGTAAGTATTTTCCAAACGCTACTTTTAGATTTAAATGTATTTTACTCTTTCAATAATTATTTGGTTGGTTGCTGATTCCGGACTGAGTCCGAGGAGTTCGGGGGTCGGTGGATGGAGGACGGAGTTGCTTGATTTGTTGTGCTATGGTTGAATTTATTTGTCGAGCATTGAAATTGGCATTTACAGATGCATGCACGTGTATTTTATTTAAATTGATTAAATCATGTTTTATTGGCGTAAATGGTTTTTGGGAGTGTGCGTATCACGAGCCCAAGCCGGGATGGGTTATTATCTCGGTGGAGCTCCTCTGGTCACTCGGGAGTGGATAATACTGAGTGACATCCCCTGGGTTGTCGCCGGGCGACGACCGGATCGCACGATACGGTAACGCTGTCGTGTCGACTCCGTGGTCCTTTTAGTGGCGGGGACTAGAGGATGGCCTGGCCAGGTACGCGCGAGTTGGAGGCGCGAGTCTGGGCATCACTCGTGTAGGTGTCACACGCGTAGACGTTACCTGCGGTGTGGCACAGAGCCAGAGTGTGCGGATGATCCCTAGGGGAGATCATGGTGCATGCATAATTGGTTGGTTTTCATGGTTTTCGGATATGGGCCATTTTCTGGGAAAATGGCGATGGTCTTGTGATCCATTTTC
>QGSO01001024.1:58385-76343 GCA_011037825.1 Carya cathayensis
AGCCAGAGTGTGCGGATGATCCCTAGGGGAGATCATGGTGCATGCATAATTGGTTGGTTTTCATGGTTTTCGGATATGAGCCATTTTCTGGGAAAATGGCGATGGTCTTGTGATCCATTTTCTGGGAAAATGGTGGTTTGGGCCATTATCTGGGATAATGGCGAGGCTTGGTTTTTAAGGTTATGTTTTTAAGCCAAATGGGTTTTTGGCGTGCGTGGAAAAATATGGTTCGCGAGTGTTATGCATTGGCATTTATTCATGCATATTGTTTGAGTTTAATATGCTTTTATCTAGTGGTGTTTGGGTTTTACTTACCTGCGGCACCATTTTTGGTACCGTAGATTTTGATGCAGTGTTCGAGGAGGAGGAGGAGGTTGAGCCCGAGGATGCGGCTCCGCCAGAGTTCTGATTTGAAGTTATGCTTTGTACTTAGTTTTAAAAACAATGTTAATATCATGTAATATTTTATTCTGTACCTTTGAACCGTTTGTATTTTATTTAAGAAAAAATTCTGGTACTTAGTTTTTGACTTGGCTATCCGCTGCGTATCTTCTTGTGCACATGTGTCGCTTGCACACACTTGGCACTCGTCGTTAGGATGGTGACCCGTGATGTCACCATCCGGGCGCCTCGAATTCCCCGTATCCGTACGTGGGGATTTTGGGGGCGCCACATGCACCTTCATCTTCTAGGAGTCCTTTAGAAGACACTTTGCATGCTTTTATTGAGGCACAAGGTAAGACTAACCAAAAGTTTGAATATTTGATTACGCAGGTTGTTGAAGAAAATAAGGAGATAAAGAGCCAAGTGTCCAAATTGATGAGCTCCTTGAGTGTGAATGTGCGAGGTAAGTTTCCTTCTCAAACTCAATTCGTAACCCATGGTCAACACATGGCACAAGAGAATTTGAAGGATGTGAATGCCGTTGTGACACGAAGTAGTAAGTCATTACACATTCCAACAACGAACAAATCAGAGGATGTGAAAGAGGATCAAAGCAATGGTGGTGCCGAGCTGCCCAAAGAAGCCGAGGTAATAAAGAGCCCAGTTAAGGTACCATTTCCTCAAGCTTTAAAACTGAATAAGCGTACTTTGGATCCTAATAATGAAATCTTGGAGAATCTCAAGTAGGTAAAAATTAACCTCCCTCTTTTGCATGTTATTAAACATCCTACTTATGCAAAAGTTATTAAAGATTTGTGTACAGTTAAGAGGAAGCACCATGTGAAGAAGGCATCATTTCTGACAGAGCAAGTTAGTGCACTAATTGAGCAGCGAATTCCTCCTAAGTACAAGGATCCTGGTTGTCCAACGATTGCATGTACTATTGGGAATCATGAGTTTGGGACAAGCCTTGCTAGATCTAGGAGCTAGTGTTAATTTGATGCCTTATTCCATTTATTTGCAGCTTGGTTTGGGTGAAATTAAGCCTACTTCTGTTGTGCTTCAGCTGGCTGATCGTTCAGTTAAGAAACGGAGAGGGATAGTTAAGGATGTTTTGATCCAAATTGACAAATTTTATTATCCTGTTGATTTCTTAATTTTGGACACTTAATCAGTTGTTGAGTCTAACTCTAAGATTCCTCTCATATTAGGTAGACATTTTCTTGCTACAGCTAATGCACTTATAAATTGTTTCAATGGGTTGATGAAGCTATTTTTGGAAACATGACCATAGAGGTCAACATTTTCCATATTGAGAAACAACCAACAGATGAAGAGTGCCACCAAACATACATGATTGACGCACTCGTAGACAAAGGAGTTCACACAACTCAAGATTTTGATCCCCTTGAATATTCCCTTGTTAATTCTGAGTTTAATACTATTAGTGATTCATCTGATGTTACTGATACTTGTGCTATTTTTTATGAAAGTCAGGATTATGGCACACGGGCTTGGCAACCGAAATTTGAGGAGTTGCCTAACAAAGGTGAAAGACAAGTTCTTGTAAGTATGAAAGCATCAAGAGTTAAATTAAAATGAAATCATTTCATAGTAAAAATATTCTTAGGAAGAGGTATGAGCCTAATGACCAAGTATACTTATATGATTTTGGACTTCACAAGTACCAAGGAAAACTTCGGTTTAGGTGGACTAGCCCTTTTGTAGTAAAGAATGTTTTTGTAAATGAGGCTGTAGAAATAGAAGATCCTAAGGATGGTCGAATCTTTAAAGTGAATGGTCAACGCCTTAAAGTATTAATTGATAGGCAAGTTCCGGAAGTGGAAGACATTCCACTTGTGGATCCAGTTTATCAACCTTGACCACACCATCCACCTATGTTTTTCTTTATTTATTTTATTTTGTTTTGTTTTATTTTTATTCTCTTTTTTTTTTCTTTCTTTTCCTTTTTGTTTTCGTTTGTAGGTTAGTTTTATTCTATCAGTTCAGGTTACCATCATTGGTGCATAGCGAGCTACCCATGTCACTCATCAGGTGTATTCTACCTTTTTCAGTTACTCCCCATTTAATTTTGATTCTTAAACATTGAGGACAATGTTTCAGTTAAATTGTGAAAGTGCACTCTAAATACCCTATTATTATATTAAAATGCTAAAATGTGAATATAAATCATAGGAATTAATGTGTATTCTTGAATTGAGTTTCTATTTACATTGAGATACTCTTAAGCAGTTTTTTTTATGTTTAATTTCAGAGTTTATAAAAGAGCAAGTCAAGCCCAGTCAAATTCAAATGAGAACTTTCATGGAGTTTAAGAGCAATTTGGAAGAAAAGAAGTCCAAGTCCGAAATTTGCTAGTTTTGTCTAAGGATTATCTCCTTCATCATCTCTGTCATTTGATGAATTGCATCTGCCAAGTCACGTCCTCCGTCCAACAAGCGATCATGCTCTCTGTAGGTATTAGAACCTTCTGCATTCCTTTCTCATCTGTCACGTGCCATCTTGCTTTGATCCTTTAACTCCTGAGATGCACAGGTATCAAATTGAACTTCAGCTTCAAAATTCAATCCTATCCAAACTAAATATTCAAACCTACATTCTGGCATAGAGATGTAATTGTTTTGATACCACCCTATGACGCCCCCAAACCCCTATTGGAATGGAACAGAGACTTGGAACGTCAAAACATGCAACACATGATTACATACCCCCGTTTATAATAGTTAATATGCAATGCATCAGTATACAGATAGCAGTATGTAAGAATCACAACGAAAATAGAGTGACTTGTAAAAATTTTATGCCAAAATGAATTAAACATCCCAATAGATTGAATTAACCATTAATAGATAATGTCGTACTTTAGAGGACCACATAGTAAGGCATAAGTTTATATACATAAAGCGGAAGATAGAATATCCTTACTACAAATACCACATTAAAGTTTCAAATAAGTTCTCTCATCCGCTCTATGGTGTATAGAGTCATTGCTATAAACACTAAAATAAAATCTAGCCTCATCCTCAACCATAGGCTCATCCCTTTATAACCAGAACAATATTTGGAAGAAATTGGTTTCAAGAACTAAACCAAAAATATGAAATCGAATGCACCTAAACACTAGTTGGATGGAAACCAAATGCTTGCATTTTTTGTTTTATATTCTACTCTCAAATGACCCACACCCTCATGACACCTCCTTCACCATCCAATCCCCAAGAGACCCTCAAATTGATTATGAGCATTTGACCAAGTTTTTCCCACAAAAATTTCACCAAACCGATAGCATCAAGCCATCACCACTCGGCAACACCCTTCCCATCACCTCTTCCCTTTAAGCTGCCACTTGATCATCAGTTCACAGCCAATCCCTTACCTTCCACCACCTGAAAAATTCTTACAAGAGTGACTCATGACCAGCATGAAACATCCATGAAAAGAAGATAAGATGGTGAGTTAAGGAAATGATCAAAACTATCCAAAGATTTCATACTTGAACCTGTTGGCCACTATACTTGATGTCATAAATCTTTTTCTTTTATTTTTCTTCAAATGATGCACCATGGAAGCACCTACACCCTCACCTTGCATGACAACACCTAAAAATGAAGAAAATCATTTGATTTGGGTCACTATTCACTGGCACAAGGTGATGTAACCAAGCTAGGAACTTCACCTCTTCACACCACCACCCACTTCACCCAATCACCATGGACTAAGGCCAACGACCCCACCCCCATTGCTTCCTATAAAAGGCCTCTCCACTCCCTCATTTCCTCCACACCTCATCTCCAAGTTCTTCTTGAGCATTGAGAGCCTTTTTCCTTCTAAGAGTTGAGAGTGAATCCGAAAGGTGTGTGTGCTTGAGTGTTCCAGGGAGTTCTTGTGTTGGTAGGTTTCGAGGGCCACGAGACTCTTGACTCTTCTTGTCCTATATCTTATTTTGCATGTCAAGTATTTCTTTTAAATGTTGAAGTAAATTTTGGTTGAGTTTAAAAAAAGTTACCACGCATAATTCAAAACCGGGTTCATAAGGATGGATTAAGTATTTAAATTGTTATAAGTGGAAATTTTAGCTATGGAATGTCTTAGCATATTTTTATGTGAATTATTATTGTGTTAGAATAACCATTGAAGGTTTGATTTCGAGACTAGAAGCATGCCATGATAACTTTTAATTCTACATTGTGTTGATCATCAAGCATGCATGGTTTTTAATTAAGTTGTGATTAAGGCTTGAAGTTTTGATTTATTTCATCTAGGCTTGATCAATGAGTATTTAGAAGACCTTTTGATTGGGATAAGAATGAATATACACGTTTTGGGTGAATTTTGAAAGCATGCCTTTGTGATTTAGGCTAAGAGCTTTATTAATGAATGATTAATAAAGATTTAGGTTTTTAGCAATGATTAAGTGTTGGGATGGACTTTGTGACGCCCCCAAATTCCGCTTGGAATCGAACGGACATTTGAAGCGTCAGGACATGCAACACATAGTTACTTGCCCCCTTTCGTGACATATAAGATGTAATGTTCCTAACATGCATCTAGCATTATGCAATATTCATAGCTGACAATTTTTTTTTCTTGAGCAATACTATGCACCAAACTTATAATATCCCAAATAGTTAAATCGTAATCCAAGCATACTTAACAAAATAAACATCCACGATTTCAATACGACTCTTAGAAGACTGTAACCTTAAAAACATGGGAGACCAGACTCCATATTTACATTACCAAAATACATTATTGAGGAAGTTCATCAAGTAACTCGTGTAACTTGACTAACGAGGTCAGAATACTGTCCAAAAACTAACTATGGAAGCTGTAAGCTTCGCGTCGTGTCTACGGCGTCTAGTCAACCTCTTTCAGTCTACCAATGTCCGCTCCCTACTCTGATCCTCACACATCACCTACCATTCGGGAGGAATGGTAGATGGGACTACCACGGTGAGATTTGATTACAAATCTCAGTAAGTTAACAAAAAACTCCCACACAGGTTAATTATGAATGCATAACAGTATGGCGTAACTGACATAACCTGAAATGTGAACTGAACTTGACTAGACATGACATGAACTTGAACTTAAAATATAATATGGGCTAGCAACATAACATGAACGTGAACTTGAAACATGACATGGACTTGAATCATAGCATGAACGTGAACATACATAACATAAACCTGAGCTTGAATTTAACATAAACCTGAGCATAACATAACATAAACGTGAGCTTGAGGCATAATGTAAACATGAACATCACATAACATGAACGTGAACTTGAACATAACATGTACGTGAATATAATATGACATGAACGTAAACTTGAAACATAACGTGAACATGAACCATACTTAAAACATCCATTTAGAAAAAGCTAATAATCAACACCAAACGTTTTGTAAAAAAATCCAAACACTTGAATCACAAGCTTTGACCCTAAATCAAAACATCTCCAAGAATTCTAAAAAATCAAATCTTACCTCTAACATATTCATAACAGCATCCTAAGATAAACCATGCTTTAAATCATCAAACTAAAGTCACCAAAATTACAAAATAACACTTGGAGTTTTTAGTTTTACACCTAGTCCCTAGAATTTCTAGTGGGCTGTTACAGACTTGATCGCCTAAGATTTAGGATTTATCATGTCATTGAGGACTATAGTGATTATTTGTGGTTAAAGAAAATTGCATAAGCATGCATTCTAGGGACCAATGATTGAAATCACACTTAGGCATCAATTAGAGTGCATGCCACGGGTTGAGTACGTTTGAGCTAGTTTCACTTTGAATATTTTAATTCTAAGAGTTTATATGGTTTTAGCATATGAAAAATATGAGGTCCATGAAGTTTGGTTAAATTTGAGATTTGTTTGCAAATAGTGAAAAATTCAAGCCTTAGTGGCAATTTTTAAGATTTTAGGGTTATTTTTGTAAATATCAATATTTTAAAAACTTTTTGATATGAAAAGCTTCTGTAGTGGTATGAACCCTAATTTATCACAAATTTGATTTCAGCCGCTACAATATTCCCAAACTCAGGAAATTTGTAAGTTGTTCTCTAACTTACACATTGATAAGTTATTTATGACTTATTGATAAATGCCACATTCATGTTATAATTATCATTTTGAGTAAAAAATATCATGTTATATGATTCATTGAGTACATACCAACATGACATGTGATATTTTCACCATTTTTAGCATATTGCATATAAACGTCATTTTGATACGAAAGTTTGCTACACACGCACATGTCATGAACAACATTTTTCAAACAAAGTATGAAAATAATTTTTATCATGAGTGTGATGCCCCCAAATCCCCACGCACGGACACGGGGAATTCGAGACGTCCGGATGGTGACAACCCGGGTCACCATCCTATCGACGAGTGCCAAGTGTGTGCAAGCGACACATGTGCACAAGGAAATACGCAGCGGATAGCAAAGTCATAAAATTAAGTACCAGAATTTTTTTCTTAAATAAAATGCAAAGCGGTTCAAAGATACATAATAAAATATTACAAGTCATAAATATTGTTTCAAAACCAATTACAAAGCATGAACTCCAACTCAGATCTCCGGCAGAGCCGCATCCTCGGGCTCAGCCTCCTCCTCCTCCTCGAACTCTGCACCAAAATCTACAGTACCAAAAATGGTACCGCAGGTAAGTAAAATCCAAACACCTCTAGATAAAAGCATATTAAACTCAAACAATATGCATGAATAAATGCCAATGCACAAAACTCATAAACCATATTTTTCCACGAACGCCAAAAACCCATTTGGCTCAAAAACATATCCATTAAACAAACCTCGCCATTATCCCCGATAACGGCCCACACATACCGTTTAAAACCAAGCCTCGCCATTATCCCAGATAATGGCCCAAACCACCATTTTCCCAGAAAATGGATCACAAGTCCTTCGCCATTTTCCCAGAAAATGGCCCGTATCCGAAAACCATAAAAACCAACCGATTATGCATGCACCATGATCTCCCCTAGGGATCATCCGCACACTCTGGCTCTGTGCCACACCGCAGGTAACGTCTACGCGTGTGACACCTACACGAGTGATGCCCAGACTCGCGCCTCGCGCGTACCTGGCCAGGCCATCCTCTAGTCCCCGCCACTCTAGGGACCACGGAGTCGACACGACAGCGTTACCGTATCGTGCGATCCGGTCGTCGCCCAGCGACAACCCAGGGGATGTCACTCAGTATTATCCACTCCCGAGTGACCAGAGGAGCTCCACCGAGATAATAACCCATCCCGGCTTGGGCTCGTGATACGCACACTCCCAAAAACCATTTACGCCAATAAAACAGGATTTTCTCAATTAAAATAAAATACACGTGCATGCACCATGTAAATGCAAATCAATGCTCGACAAATACAACCAACCATAAAACAACAATTCAAGCAACTCCGTCCTCCATCCATCCGACCCCCGAACTCCTCGGACTCAGTCCGGAATCAGCAAACCAACCAAATAAATTATTGTAAGAGCAAAATATAATTAAATCTAAAAGTAGAGTTTGGAAAATACTTACAGCGCTATATATGATTTTTAGAAGGTTCGGCGCGCAGCAAACGATGGGCAGAAAGCAACGTAACAGTGCAAATGCACTGTAGCCGTGGGTCGCAAAATACCCACTTTTGAACGGGGACAAACCAAGACACCAAATTGATAGGGAATGGTCTAGGGATGTTTATGAAGCTAGTGGAAGTGAGTTTTGGCCTTGCGTGGCGGCGAAAACTGTGGGAGCTGCTCCGGTGGCCGATCTAGGCCGAAAATGGGTGGATTAGGTCGGCAAGAGGTAAGGGAAGAAGTGGTGAAAATATGGTGGCCGGAGGTGGTGCGACGGCGCCGAAAACGGTGACAAACCGTGCGGCTTAGATGTGCTTTTCCGGCCAAACGACCGGCCGGTTGGGGGAGATCTTTGGTGGGGTGGTGCACCGGAGGGAGGGGAAGTTTTCTGGGTGGGTGGTGGAGGCCACGCCGCCGGCAAGTGGCGGTTCTGGGCGGAGGAAGAAAAACGGCAACAGGGGAAAAACTGGGTTGGTACCGATGGTCCTGAAAATTGGTGGGGTTGTAGTCTGCCGTGAGAGGAAGAGAATGGCGAGGGTGGTGTATGACACCTCCATCGGACGGAGGAGATATGGCCGGCCAAAGGTGGCTGCACGGGAAGGGAAATGTGCAGGGGAGGGGAGCTTGACGCGGACGACGCGGGGAAGAGGAAGGAAAAGAAGAAGAAAGGAAAGAAAGAAGGAAAAGAAGGAAAAGAAAAGGAAAAGAAGGAAAAAGAAAAAGGAGAAAAAGGAAAGAAGGGAAAAAGAAATGAAGTCCAAACTTCACTTCCGGGATCCAGAAACTGATCCGCCGAAAACGATATTAAAAACTTAGACGACTAAAATAAATTAAACACTACATCAAATAAATAAATAAACACAAAGAAAATATTTTAAACACATCGCTAAGCTAAAATAAAATAAAACAGCAAAAACCAACTATTAAATTTTTAAATCCAAAAACGAGCTAAAATCAATTGAACAGCAATTTAAATTCAACAGCCAATAAAATTTCAATTAAAATCCGATAATTTAAAAATGAAAGCACTATAATATTAATTAAATTAAAAACACTCCTTTAGTGAAAATACACGTAAAAACGGGTCATCACAATGAGCCCAAAGGCTAGGATGGGGAATTATCTTAGTGGAACTCATTTGTCCACTCTGGAGTGTTTAAGAATGGTGGGTAACCTTTGGGTTGACGAATAACAGTCAACGGGCTTCGAAAGGGTTCCTTTTAAAAAACGTCAGAGCGAAGTCAAATGACATCTAAGACTAGTGGGTGTATATGTTATGATGTTATCTTATGTTACCAATGCATTGAGAACAAGTTTGCAGATAATGTAGTTTCAACGTGAGTTGTACTACAATCACCAGTAGGTACTCACAGTGTATATGGGGAACTGTGAGGATACCATACATTATGATGTTACGATTAAGTATGAATTATTAATAATGATGAAACATTATGATACTTTTGTCAGTTGAATTGAAAAATGTTCTCTCTAAGAAAATGTCTCTCTCAAATTTTTTGAAAATCTTGAGGAATCTAGATGGGAGACATACACTAGTTTTTCTGCACTACTTGCATTTCATATTTATCATTCATCATGCATAATTATCTTTTTGCACATTGGTTGTCTAACTTGCTAAGATTTCAAGGTGGACCCCTATCATTCTGAGTAGCAGAATGATAGAATTTGTGTGAAAACCTGACAAGGACAGGCTAGATGAATTGGTGGATCCAAGTGATTGAAGAGAAGACAGATCTTTACAAAAGACTAGACCTCATCTTGATGTTTCTAACCCTAACCCTTTATTATTAAAACGCATGAAGCAATTGATTTAGCTATGGAGACTTCTTATCATAATTAACTGTACTAAAATTATGCCATTATTTGGTTTGAACTTATGATGGTTATGAATGAATTGGGATATTTTAGTCAATCTGGTATAAGTTTTATTTAGTCACCCTCAATCCCTTATGAATTTGTATTATGCTAGTTACACCTATAGGATGCATTGCATGTTATTTATCATGTACGGGAGTATGTAACCTTATGTTATATGTCTCGATGCTCTAAGTCTCTGTTACATCCCGTGCAAAAGTTAGGGGTGTCATAGTGTGGTACCAGAGTAATTACATCTCTAGGTAAAACCCACATGTCCTTAGGAATAATATGACAGAGTATAGGTTTTAATCTTTAGATTGGATAGGCTTAAATCTTGCAGTAGAAATTAGATATGATACACGTGCCTCATGGGATTTGAAGAACTGAAGCAGCATGGTGATTGAAAGAAGGGAAAGAAACCCTAAAGGGTCCAATACTCGTCAGGACTAGTACCGCCATTTGGATGGAGGACGTGAGTTGGTGAATGCAATTCGTCAGTGGATAGAAACAATGAAGCAGCAATAGCAACTGATCATGAGGTAAAACCAACAATGCTCATAGGTTGAAAGGCAAGAAAACCGAGGTTGATCGTATGAGAAATTTTTTATATACACATACCCTAATTTCATGGGAACCGATGGACCCATGAAAGCTAACAAGTGGCTACTAGATCTCAGAGGAGCAAAAGGTAAAGTAAGCTAGGCATTTGCTACAAGGATAAGCAAGTATCTGGTGGGATACCAAAAGGCAACTACTAGTAAGGAAATTAGGCAATATTGGTGCTTTAACTTAGTCAATGAAGACCCAGAAGGCTCAAGAGTTTGCCATTTTGGTACAAGGCAATCTCTCAGTCGAACAATACGTGGCAAAATCCATTTAGTTGGGAAGGTTCGCTCCGCATCTAATTGCCACTAAAAAGATGTAGGCCCAGAAGTTCCAAGAAGGCCTACACCCCCAAATTCGGAGTTACGTAGCCATGTTCCGCATCAACAACTTCCAGAAGCTGGTTAACGTGACCGCAATAACAGAAGCAGAACAATGAAGTGTGGCAGCCCAAATTAAGCTAGAGCGAAAAAGGACTTCTTCCTCCTTTCCAAGAGGGAATAATGCCAAAAGAAGGATGATATAAGGAGCCAACAAGAGCAAAGGCATTATGCCAACTCCATCTGCTACCTGTAAGAAGTGTGGAAAGAACCACAGTGGAGAATGTTGGGTAGGTTTAGG
The DNA here is from genome assembly GCA_011037825.1 of Carya cathayensis. Classification (NCBI taxonomy): domain Eukaryota; kingdom Viridiplantae; phylum Streptophyta; class Magnoliopsida; order Fagales; family Juglandaceae; genus Carya; species Carya cathayensis. The sequence goes on from QGSO01001024.1 coordinate 69,495, forward strand.
AGTATGTTTTCAATGCAGTTAGTCAAGCCACATGATTTGGGAGTGCCCTCATAATGTACAAGGTGGAAGGAACGCTCCTAACAATTGGCCAATCAAAGAACGCATTTCCAAGATCGTATGTATGCCATCCCCTTGGAAAGATTGATGAGCCCCAAGGTGGACCAAGTCTTAAGGATCAATTACAAGATTAAGAGCCACGAAGATCAAGGGAGCAATGCAAGAATTGGTGCAATCCAATTGGGATGAAACTAGCAAGAGCCCAATACTCATGATGGGCTCGAAAGAAGGAGAACCAGTTTTGATCCACTTGATCTAGGCTATGGAAGACACGACTTGGGCCTATTATTATTGAAAGCCATGTACTTATTTATTTGATTAAAATGACTTATTTTATTAGTCATAGGAATTAATCTTGAATAATTGGGTTTTGGGGATGTCCAGCCCACATATCTTATTTCTATTGAACTAGGGTTTTTGGGAAGGCCTTGTATTTTGGCCAAGGGCTTATTTGGAAAGTTATTATTTTACAAACTAGGGTTTTAGAAGTTACTGTAGTGCGTCACTATTCACGCTACAGTATGCGCGGCACTATTCCTCTAGGGTTTTGGAAATTGTTTATTTAAACCACTTATAGTCTCATTTGAGGAAAAAGACGTTTTATTCTGAATTTTAATTGTGAGTAAGTTTTCTCCTCTTGTTCTTGATTGAACTGTTGAACTTATCAAAGGTAAATCACAACCTTTGTGGCGTTCCTCCTTGTAATTTGGATTCTTGAGACGGGATTTCAACGAGTCTAGATTTTAATATAATCTAGGTTCTTGAAACGAGTTCTCAATGGGTCTAAATTCTCCATCCATAGACTTGAGTTTGGCTTTCCTGGATTGTTTTTTCAATATTGTTGTTGCGTCTCAAAGCGAGTCGTTTGGAGTTCACATCATAAATGACGAGATTCCTAAAGATGAAGAGATGAGAGTCATCACTGATATTTTTATTTAAATACCCTTATTTAGAAATTAGCTTTTATAAAATAGCTGCTTAGTACTTAGTAATTGATTACACCTTAGGTAAAATCACATTACCCTTATTTAGAATCCAACACTATGAGGTTTTTTGTGTCCACGGTGTTTGCACGCACGTGTAACCTTCCGACTCAGACATTACCTCGATCTATAGTAGTGTCAATTCCTGATGGGAACACGATCACATGTACTCGCATGTTGAAAAATTGTCCCTTAACCCCAAGAGGGAGATTGATGGAAGCCAACTTGATCATCTTCAATCTATTAGGATTTGACATTATTCTAGGAATGGATTAGTTATCCAAACACTAATCCATAGATGGGCAAATCCGTCATATGGGAGGGACTGTGAAAGCTACCCAATCTCTAATTTCGGCTTTGCAAGCAAGGAAGTACATTGCTAGTGGTGCCATGGCTTGCCCAGCATTTATGATGGAAGATTATGGTGGTAGTAAGGAGATTCAAGGGATACCAATAGTTGAGGAATATCTTGAGGTTTTCACTAATGATTTACCTGGACTAGCCCCCAATAGAGAAAAAAAATTCATTATAAAGCTAGAACCTTCTACAACCCCTATCCATAAAGCACCTTATCGTATGTCCCCTCTAGAACTGAAGTTACTGAAGGAGCAAATAGAAGAATTTCTAGAAAAGGGATTCAACCTAGTTCATCAACTTGGGGTGCACCAGTTCTATTTGTAAAGAAGAAGGTTGGGTCTTTATGGATGTATGTTAATTATACGGATATGAACAAGTAATGGTTAAGAACAAGCACTTGTTACTGCGTATTGATGACCTTTTAGATCAATTGCAAGGAGCATTAGTGTTCTCAAAGATAGACTTAAGGTTTGGTTATTATCAGCTTAAGATTAGGAAAGAGGATATCCTTAAAAAGACGTTTCTAACCAGATATGGTCACTATGAATTCTTAATAATGTCCTTTGGTCTAACCAATGCCCCTGCCACATTCATGGATATGATGAACAAATTATTCAGACCCTACCTAGATAACTTTGTTGTCGTATTCATTGACGACATATTGATATATTCTAAAAGCGAGGAAGAACACAAATAGCATCTCCTTTTGGCACTAGAAAGACTGAAAGAAAAAAGTTGTACGTTAAATTTAGCAAATGTGAATTTTGGCTCGAGGAGGTAAACATCTTAGGGCACATGATCTCAATCCAAAGAGTGGTAGTTGATCCCAGTAAGATCGAGGCTATGGTAAATTGGAAGCTTCTGATTAATGTGCACAAGATTCAGAGTTTCCTAGGATTAGCTTGTTAAAATCGATGATTCATGGAAGGATTCTCCAAGCTATCAAGGCCCCTTATAGTCCTAACCAAGAAAAATGCTAAGTATATCTGGATGGAAGATCGTGAGTGGAGATTCCTGTAACTCAAGAAAAGACTCACAACTGCACTAGTACTAGCCCTACCTAAACCCCATAAGCCTTATATAGTTTTAGCGAAACGTCCAAATCAAGACTTGGATGTGTGCTTATGCAAGGAAAGAGGATTGTCGCCTATGCTTCACAGCAACTAAAGAACCATGTGCAAAATTATCCCATCCATGACTTAGAACTGGTCGCCGTAGTTTTCGCTTTAAATATAAGGCAAAGAAGGTGGTTGGAAATCATTAGCAATTACCAATGTGAAATCAAGTATCACCTTGGCAAGGCTAACATAGTGGTAGATGTGCTAAGTCGGAAGACATAAAAGGATGATCCCACAGTCCCGCCTTGGAAGTAGAGTCCCTTCTACACAGTATAAGGAGTCTATTGATCAAGCATCTTCCTGCTGATACATCCTTGACTGTAGTACAATAAATTATACCTATGGAATGGGAAGAAGTGAAGAGGCAACAGATGGAGGATCCCAAATGGGCAGAAATCAAGTGGAAGGTAGGAAAGAAGGAGGGACCAGATGGTTTCACCCTTAACTATGATGGGTTGTTGTACTATCAAGACTAGAAGGTGATTCCAACTGATCAGGAGATCAGAGATAAGATACTAAGAGAAGCGCATCAGACTCCATACACGGCCCACCCAGGAAGCATCCTTATGTATCGGGATCTAAAACAACACTTTAGGTGGGAAGGCTTGAAGAAGGATGTGGCAGAATATGTTAATAAGTGCTCCATCTACAGAGTATTCATGGCAGAACATCAAAGGCTCGCTAGTGAATTGCAGTCACTTTCAATCCCAGAATGGAAATGGGAGGACATATCCATGGATTTTGTAGTCTAGCTACCAAGAACCTCAAAGGGAAACAACTCTATTTGGGTTATTTTCGATCGTCTAACAAAAAGTGCCCACTTTTTGCCATTGAAAAGTATCGACCCTATGGAAAAATTGACTTGGTTGTTTGTTTTAGAAATAATGTGACTACATGCAGTTCCAAAAGCAATCATATCGGATAGAGATACATGTTTTACCTCTCGTTTCTAGCAAGGCCTTCAAGGCACTTTAGTCATCAAGCTAAAATTTAGTAGTGCCTATTACCCTGAGACTAATGGGAAAACTGAACAAACAATTCATACTTTGGAAGACATGCTAAGGGCATGTGGCTTGCAAGAAAAGGATGATTGGGAGAGACTTTTTCCATTTGTTGAGTTTGCATGCAATAATAGTTTCCAGGCCACCATTCAAATGGTGCCTTATGAAGCTTTATACAGAAGAAAATGCAGGTCTCCCCTGTATTGGGATGAAGTAAGAGAGGGAAAGATTTATGGTGTAGAGATTCTTCAAAAGATGACATATCAAATCCAAATAATAAGCACAAGGATGAAGGTTCCCCAAGACAGACAAAAGAGCTATGCCAAACATCGAAGAAGGAACGTTGAATTCAAAGTTGGCGATTGGGTCTACCTCAAAGTATCTCCCATGAAAGGAGTTTTTCGGTTTGGGAAAAATGGGAAGTTAAGTCTGAGATATTTGGGACCCTATGAGATATTGGAAAGGGTAGGAGTAGTCGCTTATAAACTGGATCTTCCCACTGAATTCCAAGGAATTCACAACATATTCCACATATCATCCCTCAATATGAGTTTCAAGGGATAGGCACCAACAGTTTTAGCTACAAAGGATATTTTACTACAACATGATTTAACTTACGAAGAAAACCCCATTTAGATTACATATTGGAAAAATATGGAACATCAAAATTAGAAAATTCCCCTTGTTAAGGTTCCATGGCGGAATCACAATATTAAGGAGGCTATGTGGGAAAATCAATATGAGGAACAAATACCTATATTTGTTTGGCTTGTGAATTGTTTGATATCACATCATGGCATTCGCATCCATTCATGCACACATGGCATCCATTGTTATTTTGTTGTGTGACTTGCATTCTTTCTTGTTGTTTATAGTTGCACCATGGCCGGAAATGGTAGGATCGCTCGACAGACAAATATGACTCCCAGTCAGCTGTGGAGATGAAGAGTTGAGTAGTGATAGAGATGACTAGATTGTATGATCAGCACACTTTTTAAAGAACGCTAGAGTGAAGTCAAATGTTATGACACCTAAAGTTGGTGGGTGTACATGTGATAAATGGTCAATTATGTGACATTAATACTCTTAAATATCTTGAGTAAAAGTGCTTTATGATTTCAAATAAGAGTATTAGTTAGATAATGTGAATTAATTTTCTTTGACATGCGAAACAATATATTACCCCTAATTAAACATAGATGCATGCATTTTGATTGGGGCCGACTAATGCAGGAACTTGGCAAGTGGGCAGCACACACCAAGAACTTCAAACACTCAAACCGGACACATGCAGAAAAGAAGAAGCTGCACACAACTCACATGCAGAATGAAGAGGAAACTCACGGCACATGCAGAAATTTGCAAATCTAAATAAAGAAAATGGCAGAGGAAACTCACGAGCAACACTTCAATGCAGAAAAATAAAAGAAGCTTACACATGCAGGACATGAAGCAAAGCAGCTCAAGAACCACTCATACACGGCAAAACAGCAGCAGAAAAAACAGAAATGCAGTGGATAGAAGGCACATGTAGAAAGTGGAACTCACGGCAACTCAGCACACCTGCAAAAACTCACACACACATGCAGGAAATCACACATACAGTAGAAATACATGCAGAAAAACAAGGAAAAACAAGCAGCACAGATGCAGAAAAAATAAAAGAAACTAAACCACATGCAGGAAGCAAGTGGGCAGCACACATGCAGAGAAGCAAAAGAAGAAAAGCAGCAGCAGAAAACAACTCTGCAGAAACAGCACGGATGCAGAAAAATAAAAGAAGCGAAGCACATGCAGAAAACAGAAAAAAAAAAGAATGAAGAAGCACACAGCAGCAGCACATGCAGAAAGTAGAATTAAAGCTCATGCATCTCACGGCATCACTCACCTCATGCAGAAAGAAGAAACAGCAGCAGAAAAAAAAGCACATGCAGAAAAAGTTGCACTCACATAGCATCACTCATGGAACTCACGGCTGGAACTTGCAACTCGCACCTGCAGAAAAGTTGAAACACAGCTCACTCACATGCAGTTTACATGCAACTCACACATGCAGAAAAAAAGAAGAAGAGAAGAAGCACATGCAGAAAATAAATGCCACTCACGAGCACATGCAGAAATCACAACAGAAATTCAAAAGCAGAAAACTGCAGCACACATGCACTTCACATGCAGAAAACAAGCTGGTTTTACGAAATGGAAACAGCAAAACTCAGAAAGCCACTCACTCATGCAGCTCACGGATGGAGTTTTCTTTTTTTTGTTTATAAAAGGAAACTGGACATAGCGGACTGGGATCAGTTTTTAGTTCTAGTTTTTTTTCTTTACTTGTTTTCATTCGGGTAGAGAAAGGCAGTTGTTTTCTTTTGGGTTTTGTTCATTTCTCTTGCTTGGAGAGATTTACTTTTTTTTTTTTTTATCTTCTCTCAACCATGCTCCCATTCCTAGAAGTCATGATCGAATAATATAGCAATGAACCACAAATCTTAGTCTAATAAAACTACTTGATGGATTATATAACAATTGTAAAATAATGAAAGAAAGCCATCAAAATCTTGTTACTTGCTCAAGTATCAATTGTGCCTTTACGTCTACAACTGATCTAAACCAAGAACAAAGAACTTCAATCCTTTCTAGATGTAAACTGAAACATCATCCAACAAGTTAATCATTGAAATCCCATATCCTTGAAGTAAATCCAACTCAAAATAGTCATGAGTTACTCATTGAATCCCAAGCTAAAAATCTAGCCTATCATTACTAAATTAGCAAAATGCATAAAAATAATAAATCCTAACATTTCAAATTACTGTATGAAAATAAATACAGAAAAATAAATAAAACAAGCTGAAAGAACTACTAAGAAATAAAGCTTAACAACCGAACTGAAAAGAAATAAAAACTGAAAGTCCACAAATGCTTGAAACGAAAAGTAAAGTGAATGAAAACTTAATGTACTCTAACGTAAATGACAGAAGAAAGAGCGACAAGAAAAAATAAATCCAATACCGACAAGCAGTACACCGCTGAATCCACCACCCAATAAATCCAGAAAAACTAAAACTAAAAGCAAGTAAGTGAAATCGGTTGCCTAAAGACTGAACTGAAGGAAACTTCAAATGAAATAAAATTGATGCCGATCAAAAATGACCTGTAAACGAAATAAAAGGATGCAAGAAAACTCTGAAGAAAAGAATCACCGTCCAACTACCAGAAAGACCAAAAGAAATAAAAGTAATCAATACAAACTCAAAAACCAGCCGTCTTCCACCACTCCCTACAGCAAGCAAAAAAAGTAAAACAAAGATAAAGCTGCCGTGCTCTATACTAACA
>QGSO01001025.1:0-19125 GCA_011037825.1 Carya cathayensis
GTATGAGATCATTATCGGGAAGAAGTCAATTAAGAGTGTGATACACGAGTGGAGTGCCATTATTCGAGTGTAAACACGTAAGGAAGCGTGTGAGGTGTTTTCTTCACTAACATTCTTTTTCGTGCGGCATGTACTATGTTTCATAGTAGTAGTGACTTAACACCGATGGGGGTGGCAGAAAATTCATTCATTTTGTTGCAGTCTATGCAACAAAAGTTTGAAAGGTAAAATTTGAAGTTGGGGGAAAGTGAGAGAGATAAGATGGAACAACAAGGTGCCTTGATTAGAGATTTGCAAAGTGGGAGAGAGATAGGAGGAGACATAAGCCTAGTATCAAGAATGGGTACGATAAGAATGAAGAGTATGGCGAGTCTCTTGTTGTTAGGCGTGCTCCCAATACAGAATTTAAGATGGATGATATAGAGCAGCAAAGAGAGAACATTTTTCATACTAGATACCACATCAACAATAAGGTATGTAGTATAATCATTGATGGAGGGAGTTGTACTAACATGGTTAGCACTACTTTAGTTGAGAAATTGAATTTACCTACCTTGAAACACCCTAGACCATACAAGTTGCAGTGGTTTAATGATTGTGGGGAGGTTAGGGTAAATAAGCAAGTGCTAGTATCTTTTTCAATTAGGAAGTACAAGGATGAGGTCCTTTGTGATGTAGTGCCTATGCATTGTGGTCATATTTTGTTGGGGAGGCCGTAGTAGTGTGATAGAAGAGCGATCTATGATGGGTTCAGGAACATGTACAGTTTTTTGTAAAGGATGGAAAAAAAAAATCAAACTTGCTCTTTTAACTCCAACACAGGTCCATGAGGACCAACTGAAGTTGAAAAGTGAGGTTGATCAAAAAAGAAAGAGAGAAAGTGAGATTGATCAGAAAAGAAAGAGTGAAATTGAGGTTAATCAACAAAAAAAGAGAGAAAATGAGATTGATAAAAAAAAGACAGAGTAAAAGTGAGGTAGAGCGAAAAAGAAAAAGTGGAAATGAGATTGTGGAAGAAAAAAATAGTGAGACCGAAAATGACAGAGAGAAAAGAAATGAGGGTGAGGCTGAAACCTCAAGAAAAAGAAAGAATAAGTTGAAAAACAATTGTGAGGCCGAGAGTTCAAGAAAAGATGTCGAAAAATAGAGTGAAAAGAAAGAGGAGAATGAAGAAAGTGAGAGAAAAACAAAGAGAGAAATGAGTTTTTATGCTAAGGCAAGTTTTAATACTAACGAACTTGACGTACCTTTGTCTAGTATTGTTGTTTCTTTGTTATAGACATGGTCAAGATTCCTAGCGGTGTGTTTAGTGGGTTGCCACGTATTAGAAAGATTGAGCATTACATTAACTTTGTGCCAGGTGTGACAATCCCTAGACGACCTTTCTTTCAAGAACATGTGTCCTCGATACACTTGAAGGGACAAGGTAAGTTGTTGACTAGAATGCATGCTAAGTGGGAGGGATGTATTGAGCCTTTTTCTCATGAAATCAAATACAAACACGGTATGTCATTGTCTTCATTTTAGATGCAAAGCTATTGAGATTTGAATATGATAAGAAATTGTATGCTAACGATGATGACTTTGCTAGTGTGTATGGAGTATGTAAAAAGCATCATTTGGTAAGTGCTATAGACTAGATTGGTATTTGTTTAAAGAGAATAGATTTTATGAGCCTACTAGTCTTATTCATGATTTTGCTTGTGCATAGATGTGGTTTGATGGATCATTTTGCTGTAAAAAGGATTTTAGACGTAATGCATAATCATTTGTGGGAGTATCATTTGCCATCCATTGACTCATTGCATGAACAATTGCGAGAATATCATTTGTCATTCATTAACATGTTGCATAAAGTTTGTGGCAGTATCATTTGCCATTCATTGACGTGTCGTATGAACGTTTGTGGGAATATTATTTGCCATTCATTGAGGTCACGTATAAATGGAGTGGTCATTTTGGCGTAAAGAAGACTTTAGATGTGTTTCATGAACGTTTGCGAGGGTATCATTTGCCATTTATTGATGTGTGGAATAAACGTTTGTGACAGTATCATTTTCCATTCATTAACTGGTTATATGAACGTTTGTGGAAATATTATTTGCCATTCTTCGAGATTGCATATAATCAAAATTATCATTTTGGTGTAAGGAAGACTTTAGATGTGATTACTGAACGTTTATGGGAGTATTATTTGCCTTTCATTGACTTGTTGCATGAACGTTTGTGGGAGTATCGTTTGCCCTTGTTAGAGTTTGCATATAATAGGACCATGCATACAACAATTTTTTATTCTCATCTTGAAATTGCATATGGTTTTAATCCACTCATACCTTTTGATTTAATGCCCTACCTGTTGATGACAGAAGTAGCTTGGATGAACATTTCCAAGTTCTTGATAAAATTAATGATACTTCATATCTAGTGGATCTTGCCTTCAATAATAATAGGCCCAAGTCGTGTCTTCCATAGCTTAGATCAAGTGGATCAAAACTGGTTCTCCTTCTTTCAAGCCCATCATGAGTGTTGGGCTCTTGCTAGCTTCATCCCAATTGGATTGCACCAATTCTTGCATTGCTCCCTTGATCTTCGTGGCTCTTAATCTTGTAATTGATCCTTAAGTCTTAAGAGTGAAACACGAGTGGAGTGCCATTATTCGAGTGTAAACACGTAAGGGAGCATGTGAGGTCTTTTTTTTCCACTAACATTCTTTTTTGTGCAGAGCATATCTCATAAAAATGACTCATCACCAAAGGAGATGGTAGATAACTCATTCTTTGTGTTGCATTCCATGCAACAAAAGTTTGAAAGGTTAAATTTGAAATTGGGAGAAGTGAGGGATAGGTTGGATCAACAAGGTGTAGTGATTAGAAATCTACAAAGTGGGAGAGATAGGAGACATGAGCCTAGTATTAAACATCAATATAAGAATGAGGAGTATGGTGAGTCTCTTGTTGTCAAGCGTGCTCTCAATACACAAAGTAAGATGGATGATACAGAGTTGCAGAGAGAAAACATTTTTCATACTAGATGCCACATCAACAACAAGGTATGCAGTATGATCATTGATGGGGGAAGTTGTACTAATGTGTATTGAATTTAGCAAGTTTGATTATTTTTTCATCCTTTTCAAAATTGTACATGTTCCTGAACCCATCATAAATCACTCTCCTATCACACTACTTTAGTTGAAAAATTGAATTTACCTACCTTGAAACACCCTAGACCATACAAGTTGCAGTGGTTGAGTTATTGTGGGGAGGTTAGGGTAAATAAGTAAGTGCTTGTATCTTTTTCAATTAGAAAGTACAAAGATGTGGTGCTTTGTGATGTAGTGCCTATGCATGCTGGTCATATTTTGTTGGGGAGGCTATGGCAGTGTGATAGGAGAGTGATTTATGATGGGTTCAGGAACATGTACAATTTTGAAAAGGATGAAAAAATAATCAAACTTGCTCCTTTAACTCCAACACAGGTCCATGAGGACCAACTGAAAGTAAAAAGTGAGATTGATGATAAAAGAGAGAGTAAAAGTGAGGTTGAAAGAAAAAGAAAGAGTGAGAGAGAGATTGAGGAAGAAAGAAATTGTGAAACCTCTAGAAAAAGAGAGAATGAGTTGAAAAACAATTGTGAGGTCGAGAGTTCAAAAAAAGATGTTGAAAAAAGAAGTGAAAGAAAAGAGAGTGAAAAGGAAAAAAAGAGTGAAAGAGAAAAAGAGAGTGAAAGAAGAATAGAGAGTGAAACGAAAAATGAGATTGAAAAGAAAAGTGAGAGTGAAGATAGTGAGAGAAAAGCAAAGGGAGAAGTGAGTTTTTATGCTAAAGCAAATTTTAATACTAACGAACTTAACAAATCTTTGCCTAGTATTCTTATCTCTTTGTTGCAGGGATATGAGGTCATGATTCCTAGCGGTATGTTTAATGGATTGCCACCTATTACAAAGATAGAGCAATACATTGATCTTGTGCCAGGTGCGACAATCCCTGGCCAACCTTTGTTTGAAGAGCACACAAGTCCTTGACGCACTTGAAGGGACAAGTTAAGTTGGATAGAATGCATGCCAAGTGGGTTCAATTCATTGAGACATTTCCTCATGTAATTCTTCAGTACACACACTGTAAGAAAAATTTTGTGTTTGATGCTTTAGCATGAAGGTATGTCCTTGTCATCATTTTAGATACAAAATTATTGAGACTTGAATATGATAAGAAATTTTATGTTAATGATGATGGCTTGGCTAGTGTGTATAGAGTATGTGAGAAAGCATCATTTGGTAAGTTCTATAAATTAGATTGGCACTTGTTTAGAGATGATAGACTTTTTGTGCCTAATAGTTCTATGCGTGAGTTGCTTGTGCTTGTAGCACATGAATGTGCTTTGTTGGGAAATTTTGGTGTAAAGATAACTTTAGACGTGTTGCATGACCATTGGTGGGCGTATTACTTGCCATTTATTGAGTTTGCATTTAGTTGGAATGGTCCCTTTGGTGTTAAGAAGAGTTTAGACGTATTGCATGAATACTTTTGGGAGTATGGTTTGCCATTCATTGAGGTCGCATATAGTTGGAGTGGTCATTTTGGTGTAAGGAAGACTTTAGATGTGTTTCATGAACGTTTGTGGGAGTATCATTTTCCATTCACTGAATTCTTGCATGAACATTTGCGAGGATATCATTTGTCATTATTAGAGTTTGCATATAATAAGACCATGCATACTACTATTTCTCATTCATCTTTTGAAGTAGTTTTTGGTTTTAATCCACTTATTCATTTTGATTTAATGCCTTTACCTATTGATGACCGAAGAAGCTTGGATGGACATTTCCAAATTAATGATACTTCATATCTAGTGGATTTTCCAGGTATGTATCATGTGTTTGCTATTTTCAATGTTACTGATATTTTTCCCTTTGATCCAGGTGGAGATTCGAGGTCGAATCCTTTTGAGGAGAGGGGGAATGATGGGCCCCAAGGCGGACCAAGTCTCAAGGATCAATTATAAGAACAAGAGCCACGAAGATCAAGGGAGCAATGCAAGAATTGGTGCAATCCAATTGGGATGAAGCCAGCAAGAGCCCAACACTCATGTTGGGCTTGAAAGAAGGAGAATCAATTTGGATCCACTTGATCAAAGCTATGGAAGACACAGCTTGGGCCTTTTGTTATTGAAGTCCATAGATTTATTTATTTAATTAAAAGGGCTTATTTTAATAGTCATAGGAATTAATCTAGAATAATTGGGCTTGGGGGATGTCCAGCCCACACGTCTTATTTCTTCAATTGAACTAGGGTTTTTGTGAAGGCCTTGTATTTTGGCCAACGGCTTATTTGGCAAGTTATTATTCTACAAACTAGGGTTTTAGAAGTTACTGTAGCGCGGCGTACGACACTGTTCGCGCTACAGTACCCGAGGCACTTTCATTAGGGTTTTTGGGGGTTGTCTATTTAAACAACTTATAGCCTCATTTGAGAGGCAGAATAGATGGAATTTATTTGAGAGTTTGAGTTATCTCCTCTTGATCTTCTTGAACTTTTGAACTTATCAAAGGTAAATCAAAACCTTTGTGGCGTTCCACCTTTGTAATTTGGGTTCTTGAGACGGATTCTTCAACGGGTCTAGATTTTAATATAATCTAGGTTCTTGGAACGGGTTCTCATCGGGTCTAAATTCTCCATCCATATATCTGAGTTTGGCTTTCTTGGGGTTGTTTTTCCAGTATTGTTGTTGGGTCTCAAAGCAAATCGATTGGGGTTCACATCAGATCCTTTGCAAGTTCCAGATGGGCCAATTACAAGATCAAGAGCCAAGAAGATCAAGGAAGTAATGCAAGGATTGGTGCAATCCACTTGGGAAGAAGCTAGGAAGAGCCCAATACTCAAGATGGGCTTGAAGGAAGAAGAACCGGTTTTGATCCATTTGATACAAGCTATGGAAGACATGACTTAGAGATAGGGCTTATTGTTGTTAAGACTCTCAATTTGTTTTAAGGCTTTTATTAATAGTTTAGAAGAAGTGGGATTGAGGATGCTTGGCCCACATATGTCTTATTTCTAATGGACTAGGGTTTTCTTTGGGAAGGCCTTGTATTTTGGCCAAGGGTTTATTTGGAAATTTATTATTTAACTAGGGTTTAGAAGTTACTGTAGCACGGCGTACGACACTGTTCACGCTACAGTACCCGAGGCGCTTTCATTAGGGTTTTTGGGGGTTGTCTATTTAAACAACTTATAGAATTATTTGGGAGGCAGAATATATGACATTTCTTTGAGAGTTTGAGTTATCTCCTCTTGTTCTTCTTGAACATTTGAACTTATCAAAGGTAAATCAAAACCTCTGTGGCATTCCTCCTTTGTAATTTGGGTTCTTGAGATGAATTCTTCAATGGGTCTCGATTTTGACATAATCTAGGTTCTTGGAACGGGTTCTCATCGGGTCTAAATTCTCCATTCATAAATCTGAGTTTGGCTTTCTTGGGGTTGTTTTCCAATATTGTTGTTGGGTCTCAAAGCAAATCGATTGGGGTTCACATCATTTGGTATCAGAGCAAGGTTTCCAATCAGGTGTAATTCTATCTTTTATTTATTGCATCTTTATTTTCTAGGGCTTCATTGTTCTAAGGTTGCAAAAAAAAAAAAGTGCAGAAATTCGTTTCCTAGGGCTGCCAGATTACTCTATCTTTTTGGTTTCATGTTAATCAACATTGGGTGTCTAAATTGCTTGTTTGAGAGCTGCCAAAATTTGCACCATCTATAGAGTTGGGAATTTCTGGGGTTTCTTGCATCTCTAAGTTTGTCAATTGCTTGGAGTGCCGTTTCATTGACTCTCTTCTATTTCCTTGCCAATTTTTATGTGGTTGAATTCAATTGATTGATTATTACAATTGAATATTGCTGTTTGTGATTGACTCAGTGAGAAAATTGAAATTCTGGGTATGAAATTCTTTGCCATATGAAATTGAGTGCTTTGTCATTGATTGAGCCTTATCTTTAGAGGGGCTGAATACATCTTTCTTGTTGGTTCTTTGTTTCGTAATTACTCTTTCCAGCATATAAATTCCTCGAGTCTCGGGTCATTTTATTCCTTCTGTGTTTTCTCTTGTTCTTGTTTCTTGGACCTAATTACTAGTTGGGATAAAATAAGGTTGTATTGTCTTGGTTGATTTCAGTTAGTTCTTAAAGAACTTGAGTGAGAAAACTCTTAAGATAAAAGGCAAGAGAGTGTGAGATCATTATCGAGAAAAAGCGAATTAAGAGTGTGATACACGAGTGGAGTGCCATTATTCGAGTGTAAACACGTAAGGGAGTGTGTGAGGTCTTTTTTTTCACTAACATTCTTTTTTGTGCAGCATGTACTATGTCTCATAATAGGGACTTAACATCAATAGGAGTGGCAGACAATTCATTCTTTTTGTTGCAGTCCATGCAACAAAAGTTTGAAAGGTTAATAAATTTGAAGTTGGGGAAAGTGAGGGATAAGATGGAACAACAAGATGCATTGATTAGAGATTTGCAAAGTGGGAGAGATAGGAGGAGACGTGAGCCTAGTATTAAGAATGGGTACGATAAGAATGAAGAGTATGGCGAGTCTCTTGTTGTTAGGCGTGCTCCCAATAGAGAATTTAAGATGGATGATGTAGAGCAGCAAAGAGAGAACATTTTTCATACTAGATGCCACATCAACAACAAGGTATGTAGTATGATCCTTGATGGAGGAAGTTGTATTAATGTGGCTAGCACTACTTTAGTTGAGAAACTGAATTTACCTACCTTAAAACACCCTAGACCATACAAGTTGCAGTGGTTGAATGATTGTGGGGAGGTTAGGGTAAATAAGCAAGTGCTTGTATCTTTTTCAATTAGAAAGTACAAAGATATGGTGCTTTGTGATGTAGTGCAGCATGCTGGTCATATTTTGTTGGGGAGGCCATGGCAGTGTGATAGGAGAGTGATTTATGATGGGTTCAGGAACATGTACAATTTTCAAAAGGATGGAAAAATAATCAAATTTTGGCAGCCCCCAAACAAGCAATTTAGCCACCCAATGTGGATGAACATGAAACCAAAAAGATAGAGGAATCTGGAAGCCCTAGGAAACGAGTTTCTGCACCTTTTTTTTTTTTTTTTTTTTTGCAACCTTAGAACAATGAAGCCCTAGAAATAAAGATGCAATAAATAAAAGATAGNCTTGCTCTGAATACCAAATGATGTGAACCCCAATCGATTTGCTTTGAGACCCAACAACAATACTGGAAAAACAACCCCAAGAAAGCCAAACTCAGATATATGGATGGAGAATTTAGACCCGATGAGAACCCGTTCCAAGAACCTAGATTATATCAAAATCTAGACCCATTGAAGAATCCGTCTCAAGAACCCAAATCACAAAGGAGGAACGCCACAAAGGTTTTGATTTACCTTTGATAAGTTCAAATGTCCAAGAAGAACAAGAGAAGATAACTCAAACTCTCAAAGCAAATCGATGTTGGGTCTCTTGGGGTTGTTTTTCCAGTATCGTTGTTGGGTCTCAAAGCAAATCGATTGGGGTTCACATCATTTGGTATTCAGAGCAAGGTTTCCAATCAGGTGTAATTCTTCTATCTTTTATTTATTGCATCTTTATTTCTAGGGCTTCATTGTTCTAAGGTTGCAAAAAAAAAAAAAAAAAGTGCAGAAATTCGTTTCCTAGGGCTGCCAGATTACTCTATCTTTTTGGTTTCATGTTCATCAACATTGGGTGGCTAAATTGCTTGTTTGAGGGCTGCCAAAATTTGCACCATCTATGGAGTTCGGAATTTCTGGGGTTTCTTGCATCTCTAAGTTTGTCAATTGCTTGGAGTGCCGTTTCGTTGATTCTCTTCTATGTCCTTGTCAATTTTTATGTGTTACATGAACACCTTTGGGCGTATCATTTGCCATTTATTGACGTGTTGCATGAACGTTTGTGGCAGTATCATTTACCATTAATTGACGTGTTGTATGAACGCTTGTGGGAATATTATTTGGCATTCATTGAGGTTGCATATAATCTGAGTTGACATTTTGGTGTAAAGAAGAATTTAGGCATATTGCAGGAATACTTTTGGGAGTATGGTTTGCCGTTTATTGAGGTCGCATATAATTGGAGTGGTCATTTTGGTGTAAGGAAGGCTTTAGATGTGTTTCATGAACGTTTGTGGGAGTATCATTTTCCTTTCATTGAATTGTTGCATGAATGTCTGCGAGAGTATCATTTATCATTATTAGAGTTTGCATATAAGAAGATCATGCATACTACTATTTCTCATTCATCTTTCGAAGGTGCTTTTGGTTTTAATCCACTTATACATTTTGATTTAATGCATTTACCTGTTGATGACAGAAATAGCTTGGATGGACATATCCAAATTCTTGATAAAATTAATGATACTTAATATCTAGTGGATCTTCCAGGTAAGTATCACGTGTTTGCTATTTTCAATATTACTGCTCTTTTTCCGTTTGATCCAGGTGGAGATTCGAGGTCGAATCCTTTTGAGGAGAGGGGGAATGATGGGCCCCAAGGAGGACTAAGTCTTCAGGATCAATTACAAGATTAAGAGCCACGAAGATCAAGGGAGCAATGCTAGAATTGGTGCAGTCCAATTGGGATGAACCTAGCAAGAGCCCAACACTCATGATGGGCTTGAAAGATGGAGAACCAGTTTTGATCCACTTGATCTAAGCTATGGAAGACACGACTTGGGCATATTATTATTGAAGGCCATGGACTTATTTATTTCATTAAAATGGCTTATTTTATTAGTCATAAGAATTAATCTAGAATAATTGGGCTTGAGGATGCTTGGCCCACATATGCCTTATTTCTAATGGACTAGGGTTTTCTTTGGGAAGGCCTTGTATTTTGGCCAAGGGTTTATTTGGAAACTTATTATTTTCACTAGGGTTTAGAAGTTACTGTAGCGCGGCGTGCGACACTGTTCACGCTAAAGTACCCGAGGCGCTTTCATTAGGGTTTTTGGGAGTTGTCTGTTTAAACAACTTATAACCTCACTTGAGAGGCAGAATAGATGGAATTTATTTGAGAGTTTGTGTTATCTCCTCTTGTTCTTCTTGAACTTTTGATATTATCAAAGGTAAATCAAAACCTTTGTGGCGTTCCTCCTCTGTAATTTGGGTTCTTGAGACGGATTCTTCAACGGGTCTAGATTTTAATATAATCTAGGTTCTTGGAACGGGTTCTCATCGGGTCTAAATTCTCCATCCATATATCTGAGTTTGGCTTTCTTGGGGTTGTTTTTCCAGTATTGTTGTTGGGTCTCAAAGCAAATCGATTGGGGTTCACATCATTTGGTATTCAGAGCAAGCTTTCAAATCAGGCGTAATTCTATCTTTTATTTATTGCATCTTTATTTCTAGGGCTTCATTGTTCTAGGGTTGCAAAAAAAAAAAAAAAAAGTGCAGAAATTCGTTTCCTAGGGCTGCCAGATTACTCTATCTTTTTGGTTTCATGTTCATCAACATTGGGTGGCTAAATTGCTTGTTTGAGGGCTGCCAAAATTTGCACCATCTATAGAGTTGGGAATTTCTGGGGTTTCTTGCATCTCTAAGTTTGTCAATTGCTTGGAGTGCCGTTTCATTGATTCTCTTCTATGTCCTTGTCAATTTTTATGTGTTACATGAACACCTTTGGGCGTATCATTTGCCATTTATTGACGTGTTGCATGAACGTTTGTGGCAGTATCATTTACCATTCATTGACGTGTTGTATGAACGCTTGTGGGAATATTATTTGGCATTCATTGAGGTTGCATATAATCTGAGTTGTCATTTTGGTGTAAAGAAGAATTTAGGCATATTGCAGGAATACTTTTGGGAGTATGGTTTGCCGTTCATTGAGGTCGCATATAATTGGAGTGGTCATTTTGGTGTAAGGAAGGGTTTAGATGTGTTTCATGAACGTTTGTGGGAGTATCATTTTCCTTTCATTGAATTGTTGCATGAATGTCTGCGAGAGTATCATTTATCATTATTAGAGTTTGCATTTAAGAAGACCATGCATACTACTATTTCTCATTCATCTTTCGAAGGTGCTTTTGGTTTTAATCTACTTATACATTTTGATTTAATGCATTTACCTGTTGATGACAGAAATAGCTTGGATGGACATATCCAAATTCTTGATAAAATTAATGATACTTAATATCTAGTGGATCTTCCAGGTAAGTATCACGTGTTTGCTATTTTCAATATTACTGCTCTTTTTCCGTTTGATCCAGGTGGAGATTCGAGGTCGAATCCTTTTGAGGAGAGGGGGAATGATGGGCCCCAAGGAGGACTAAGTCTTCAGGATCAATTACAAGATTAAGAGCCACGAAGATCAAGGGAGCAATGCTAGAATTGGTGCAGTCCAATTGGGATGAACCTAGCAAGAGCCCAACACTCATGATGGGCTTGAAAGATGGAGAACCAGTTTTGATCCACTTGATCTAAGCTATGGAAGACACGACTTGGGCATATTATTATTGAAGGCCATGGACTTATTTATTTCATTAAAATGGCTTATTTTATTAGTCATAAGAATTAATCTAGAATAATTGGGCTTGAGGATGCTTGGCCCACATATGCCTTATTTCTAATGGACTAGGGTTTTCTTTGGGAAGGCCTTGTATTTTGGCCAAGGGTTTATTTGGAAACTTATTATTTTCACTAGGGTTTAGGGGGTACTGTAGCGCGGCGTGCGACACTGTTCACGCTAAAGTACCCGAGGCGCTTTCATTAGGGTTTTTGGGAGTTGTCTGTTTAAACAACTTATAACCTCACTTGAGAGGCAGAATAGATGGAATTTATTTGAGAGTTTGTGTTATCTCCTCTTGTTCTTCTTGAACTTTTGATATTATCAAAGGTAAATCAAAACCTTTGTGGCGTTCCTCCTCTGTAATTTGGGTTCTTGAGACGGATTCTTCAACGGGTCTAGATTTTAATATAATCTAGGTTCTTGGAACGGGTTCTCATCGGGTCTAAATTCTCCATCCATATATCTGAGTTTGGCTTTCTTGGGGTTGTTTTTCCAGTATTGTTGTTGGGTCTCAAAGCAAATCGATTGGGGTTCACATCATTTGGTATTCAGAGCAAGCTTTCAAATCAGGCGTAATTCTATCTTTTATTTATTGCATCTTTATTTCTAGGGCTTCATTGTTCTAAGGTTGCAAAAAAAAAAAAAAAAAGTGCAGAAATTCGTTTCCTAGGGCTGCCAGATTACTCTATCTTTTTGGTTTCATGTTCATCAACATTGGGTGGCTAAATTGCTTGTTTGAGGGCTGCCAAAATTTGCACCATCTATAGAGTTGGGAATTTCTGGGGTTTCTTGCATCTCTAAGTTTGTCAATTGCTTGGAGTGCCGTTTCATTGATTCTCTTCTATGTCCTTGTCAATTTTTATGTGTTACATGAACACCTTTGGGCGTATCATTTGCCATTTATTGACGTGTTGCATGAACGTTTGTGGCAGTATCATTTACCATTCATTGACGTGTTGTATGAACGCTTGTGGGAATATTATTTGGCATTCATTGAGGTTGCATATAATCTGAGTTGTCATTTTGGTGTAAAGAAGAATTTAGGCATATTGCAGGAATACTTTTGGGAGTATGGTTTGCCGTTCATTGAGGTCGCATATAATTGGAGTGGTCATTTTGGTGTAAGGAAGGGTTTAGATGTGTTTCATGAACGTTTGTGGGAGTATCATTTTCCTTTCATTGAATTGTTGCATGAATGTCTGCGAGAGTATCATTTATCATTATTAGAGTTTGCATATAAGAAGACCATGCATACTACTATTTCTCATTCATCTTTCGAAGGTGCTTTTGGTTTTAATCCACTTATACATTTTGATTTAATGCATTTACCTGTTGATGACAGAAATAGCTTGGATGGACATATCCAAATTCTTGATAAAATTAATGATACTTCATATCTAGTGGATCTTCCAGGTAAGTATCACGTGTTTGCTATTTTCAATATTACTGATCTTTTTCCGTTTGATCCAGGTGGAGATTCGAGGTCGAATCCTTTTGAGGAGAGGGGGAATGATGGGCCCCAAGGAGGACTAAGTCTTCAGGATCAATTACAAGATTAAGAGCCACGAAGATCAAGGGAGCAATGCTAGAATTGGTGCAGTCCAATTGGGATGAAGCTAGCAAGAGCCCAACACTCATGATGGGCTTGAAAGATGGAGAACCAGTTTTGATCCACTTGATCTAAGCTATGGAAGACACGACTTGGGCATATTATTATTGAAGGCCATGGACTTATTTATTTCATTAAAATGGCTTATTTTATTAGTCATAAGAATTAATCTAGAATAATTGGGCTTGAGGATGCTTGGCCCACATATGCCTTATTTCTAATGGACTAGGGTTTTCTTTGGGAAGGCCTTGTATTTTGGCCAAGGGTTTATTTGGAAACTTATTATTTTCACTAGGGTTTAGGGGGTACTGTAGCGCGGCGTGCGACACTGTTCACGCTAAAGTACCCGAGGCGCTTTCATTAGGGTTTTTGGGAGTTGTCTGTTTAAACAACTTATAACCTCACTTGAGAGGCAGAATAGATGGAATTTATTTGAGAGTTTGTGTTATCTCCTCTTGTTCTTCTTGAACTTTTGATATTATCAAAGGTAAATCAAAACCTTTGTGGCGTTCCTCCTCTGTAATTTGGGTTCTTGAGACGGATTCTTCAACGGGTCTAGATTTTAATATAATCTAGGTTCTTGGAACGGGTTCTCATCGGGTCTAAATTCTCCATCCATATATCTGAGTTTGGCTTTCTTGGGGTTGTTTTTCCAGTATTGTTGTTGGGTCTCAAAGCAAATCGATTGGGGTTCACATCATTTGGTATTCAGAGCAAGCTTTCAAATCAGGCGTAACTCTATCTTTTATTTATTGCATCTTTATTTCTAGGGCTTCATTGTTCTAGGGTTGCAAAAAAAAAAAAAAAAGTGCAGAAATTCGTTTCCTAGGGCTGTCAGATTACTCTATCTTTTTGGTTTCATGTTCATCAACATTGGGTGGCTAAATTGCTTGTTTGAGGGCTGCCAAAATTTGCACCATCTATAGAGTTGGGAATTTCTGGGGTTTCTTGCATCTCTAAGTTTGTCAATTGCTTGGAGTGCCGTTTCATTGATTCTCTTCTATGTCCTTGTCAATTTTTATGTGTTACATGAACACCTTTGGGCGTATCATTTGCCATTTATTGACGTGTTGCATGAACGTTTGTGGCAGTATCATTTACCATTCATTGACGTGTTGTATGAACGCTTGTGNNNNTGTCACGGACTTAGAATTTCTTCACACGTCCCGTGCGGCCTTAGGAGGTTTTGCACTCGCAAAGCTCCTAAGTAAGCCTTCTAAGCGACTCAAGGCAAGAGAAAACAACTCTAGAGAGAGAAAGAAGAGAGAGGAGCTCTAGAGAACTTGTTAACTCTATTGCTTGGTGATTTACACAAGTGAGGAGATCTCTATTTATAGAGACCTCTTGGTACAAAAAATGGCTAGGATTGTGACACTTGTCACCAATCCAAGGGTAAGGAACATTCTAGATTTCTACTCTACAATTGACTATAAGGCCCTTTCTAGAACACTCCTCTAGAATTGTCTATAAGGCCATTTCTAGAACACTACTCTAGAATTGTCTATAACGCCCCTTCTAGAACACTACAC
Source organism: Carya cathayensis (assembly GCA_011037825.1). Classification (NCBI taxonomy): domain Eukaryota; kingdom Viridiplantae; phylum Streptophyta; class Magnoliopsida; order Fagales; family Juglandaceae; genus Carya; species Carya cathayensis. The sequence continues at coordinate 14,692 of QGSO01001025.1, forward strand.
ACAATTGTACATCATTACAAAGGACTAGGTGGCTCTAGAAGGTTGTGGAATTCTCTAGAAAAATCTAGGTGGTGACATTCTCCCCCACCTAGCTTCGCGACGTCCTCGACGCGGTGTCTTCTTGGAACCTTTGGATGTGATCTTCAAACTGCCACAATGACTCCTTTGGTTCCCAAGTTGTCTCACTTTCGGGCAATCCCTTCCACTTGATCAAGTATTCTTGGCATGGCTTCTGTCTCTTTCGCCTGGTGACACGTTCCGCCAAGACTTCTTCTACTTCTTTGTCGAAAGTGGTAGTTATGCCCAATGGTGCCCTGGAGGGTTGAGTGAATCCGGCATCAAGTAGCTCCTTACGTTGCCTCCTTACTTCTTCAAGCTCTGGAGGTGACATGCGATAAGGTGCCTTGACGAGTGGTTTGGCGCCCGATTCCAACTCGATCTGATGATCCACCTCTCTCCTAGGTGGTAGTCGCTTGGGCAACTCTTGGGGCGTGACATCCCCATAGTCCTTGAGGACCTTCTGGATCTCCATAGGTGGAGGGGAGGAAATCTTCATTTTATTTTCCTCCATAGAAGCCAAATGAGACACCTCACCCTTCTTCCGACCTTTCTTGAATTGCATGGCGGATAGAAGTTGGGTGGTGTTTGGCTTAGACATGGTGGGTATCATACATGGACCACCTTCCAAGATGCACACCGAGTTGTAGTGGGGAAGAGACACTACATTGAACTGTCTCAAGAACTCCATCCCCAACACAATATTGAAATCATCCATGGGAGCGACAGAGAAGTCCACCATACCTTTCCAAGTGTCAAGTTGTAGCTCCACCCCGCGAGCTATACCATCAAGTGGTTTGGCCTCAGAATTCACGGACTTCAACCATCCTTGACCCTTCTTAAGAGGAATCCCAAGCCGTGCGGCCTCTTCCTTCTTGATGAAGTTGTGAGAAGCTCCTGAGTCGACCATGGCATGACTCTCCTTCCCATTGATGAGTATCTCTACAAACATCAAAGATCTATCCTTAGTGGTTGGCTTCGTGCTTGCCTTGAGAGAGTTGAGAAGTTGTAGACACCCCAGGTGCGACTTCTCTTGAACTTCCTTTTCTTCTAGCATAGCATTGAGGGCCTTCCTCTTAAGACAATCTCTAGCCCAATGTGGCCCGTCACAAAGGAAACAAGTATCCTTTGGCTTTTTGTTTTTGGAGTGATCCTTCTTGCCCTCTTTTGATGTTGAAGGCTTGTCTCCTCGCTCTTTGTATTGTGGGGACCTAGACCCATTTTCTCCCCCACCCTTGCAGTGATCATCCTTTGAAAACTTGGGCTTTGAAGAGTTGTCACTCTTGTGATACTCAAACTCTTCCAAGGTTTCCGCCACTGTCAGGGCGATGGAGATGTCATTGACCCCACGGCGCTTGAGCTCTTGAGCCACCCAAGACTTGAGACCATCAATGAAGTTGAAGAGGAGATCTTCTTCACTCATGTTGGTGATTTGCAGCATGAGAGCGGAAAATTCCTCAACATAGTTGCGGATAGAAGAGGTGTGCTTCAACTCCTTCATTCTCTTCCGCGCATGCATAGCCACGTTCTTAGGATAGAATTGCCTTTTGAGTTCACGCTTGAACTCTTCCCATGAGTCGATGGTGCAAGTACCCTTCTCTATCTCACTATGCTTACGACGCCACCAAGTACCAGCAAGATTAGTAAGGTAAAGAGAGGCAGCACGTACCTTGACATGCTCATCTTGCATGTTCAAAGCTTCAAAGTAGCGCTCTATGTGCCACATGTAGTTGTCTAGTTCTTTGGCATCCCGCTTGCCATCGAACTCTTTTGGTTTGGGGGTATCCACCCTTGGTGTCGCCATCGTCCCAGCTCCAATGGCTCCCCCGTTGGCCACCGCTCGCTTGCACATGGCCCAGTCCGCCCTGGTCTCCTCTAGACCAATGCGGTATTCCTCCATTTGCTCAAGGAGTTTTGTTAGCTCCGCCAAGACCCGGTCTTGGAAAGCAACATTCTCAACGTGCTGTGCTTCAATGGTGGGGCTGATGGTGCTTAGAATGGACTCCTTGAGCGATTCGGATTGTCCCTCCAATCCTAGCTCCTCCAAACTTTGCTCCACGATGTCAAGTCGGTCCCTGACATCCGCTACAGCTACCTCCACCTTGGTCACAGTGTTGTCGAGGGTGCTCACCTCCCTGTGAGACTGATCCCATTCCTCCATTTTGGCCAATAACTTAGTCATGGCCCTCTCGATCCCATCGAGACGAGACTCCATAGACGAGGTTGAATCCTTCGACCTCTTGCTCTTTCGTGGCTCCATGGGCTCCATGGTGATCTCACTTGGATCCGCCATTCCTAGCCTGGATGGCTCTGATACCATCTGTCACGGACTTAGAATTTCTTCACACGTCCCGTGCGGCCTTAGGAGGTTTTGCCCTCGCAAAGCTCCTAAGTAAGCCTTCTAAGAGACTCAAGACAAGAGAGAACAACTCTAGAGAGAGAAAGAAGAGAGAGGAGCTCTAGAGAACTTGTTAACTCTATTGCTTGGTGATTTACACAAGTGAGGAGGCCTCTATTTATAGAGACCTCTTGGTACAAAGAATGGCTAAAATTGTGACACTTGTCACCAATCCAATGGTAAAGAACATTCTAGATTTCTACTCTACAATTGACTATAAGGCCCTTTCTAGAACACTCCTCTAGAATTGTCTATAAGGCCCTTTCTAGAACACTACTCTAGAATTGTCTATAACGTCCCTTCTAGAACACTACACACAATTGTACATTATTACAAAGGATTAGGTGGCTCTAGAAGGTTGTGGAATTCTCTAGAAAAATCTAGGTGGTGACACTAAGCTAATGCTCTTCACTCCCCCTTGGCTTCTGAAATCCACCCCCAGTGTTCTTCATTTCAGATCACGCTTGGTTGTTCGGGTCGATGCTCTATGCTTGAACCAAGTTAGGCAAATGGGGAACAAATCTCATAAGTGTGTGCCAGTGCCCCCCTTGCCAATAAGTGCTATCAATTTTAGATCTCGCCTGGTCTTATAGGTCGATGATCCGTGCTAGCGTCTTGATGGGTGCACCTCTCCCAATTGTCCCAATCCCCCCACCCCACCCAATATAGTCGATTTTATGTCCCGGCTGGTCTCGTAGGCTGATGTCCTCAGCTGACTCCTCAGCTCACTCCCGAGTGTCCCAGTCCCCCTCACCACTCAACATGACCGACTTCAGATCTTGCCTGGTGAGTAAGGTCGATGCTCCGTGCCTGTGTGCGGCGTAAATGCTCTGCACTCAAACCAATGTTGAAGAATTTTAGATCCCGTCTAGACAATCGAGGGAATGCTCTCTACTCAAACCTCAACGAGAAAACACTCCCAAGTGTTGCAATCCCACCTCACCAACCAGCATGGTTGATTTCAGATCCGGCATGGCCTCGTAGGCCGATGCTTTGCGATTGAAACTCGACGGGCGCGTGGGGGAACACCTCCCCCAAGTGTCCTAGTCCCCTTTTGCCACCCAATACGGTTGATTTCAAATCCCCCCAAGAGACTTTGGCCAATGCTACACCCTCACGCCTTAGCCTTTGAACGCCACACAATATGAACAATTTCAAATCCCACCAGGTTACCTAGGCCAATCCTTAAGGCTTGTAATTGACCAAGCCTTAAGGATCAATTACAAGATTAAGAGCCACGAAGATCAAGGGAGCAATGCAAGAATTGGTGCAATCCAATTGGGATGAAGCTAGCAAGAGCCCAACACTCATGATGGGCTTGAAAGAAGGAGAACCAGTTTTGATCCACTTGATCTAAGCTATGGAAGACACTACTTGGGCCTATTATTATTGAAGGCCATGGACTTATTTATTTCATTAAAATGGCTTATTTTATTAGTCATAGGAATTAATCTAGAATAATTGGGCTTGAGGATGCTTGGCCCACATATGTCTTATTTCTAATGGACTAGGGTTTTCTTTGGGAAGGCCTTGTATTTTGGCCAAGGGTTTATTTGGAAACTTATTATTTCACTAGGGTTTAGAAGTTACTGTAGCGCGGCGTACGACACTGTTCACGCTACAGTACCCGAGCGCTTTCATTAGGGTTTTTGGGGGTTGTCTATTTAAACAACTTATAGCCTCATTTGAAAGGCAGAATAGATGAAATTTCTTTGAGAGTTTGAGTTATCTCCTCTTGTTCTTCTTGAACTTTTGAACTTATCAAAGGTAAATCAAAACCTTTGTGGCATTCCTCCTTTGTGATTTGGGTTCTTGAGACGGATTCTTCAATGGGTCTAGATTTTGATATAATCTAGGTTCTTGGAACGGGTTCTCATCGGGTCTAAATTCTCCATCCATAAATCTGAGTTTGGCTTTCTTGGAGTTGTTTTCCAATATTGTTGTTGGGTCTCAAAGCAAATTGATTGGGGTTCACATCA
>QGSO01001026.1:0-38807 GCA_011037825.1 Carya cathayensis
TAACTCATGCAAATGTAGAGATCCAACCTGCCAAAACAGAATTGACATGCTAAATTTAAAATTAATAATGTAGCAAATCCAACATAAAAAGCATGGGTTAAACCATCATGGGAGTAGAAACAGAGTTAACTAATAATAGCTAACATGAGAAAGGATTGATTAATGGTAAACAGATTTAACTAACAGTAGCTTACATTATAACTCAATAATATAGCAATCCAACCCAAAAAACAGAATTGACATTCAAGCCTATAACTTAATAATGTAGCAAATCCAACCTAAAAAGTAAGGGTTATTTGCCATGTCAGTATAAACAGAGTTGACAAACAATAGCTAACATGAGAAATGATTGACTAATTGTGAAAATTGAATGATTCATGAAAGTATAACTCAATAATATAGCAATCCAACCCAAAAAACAGAATTGACATTCTAAACTATAACTTAATAATGTAGCAAATCCAACCTAAAAAGCAAGGGTTATTTGCCATGGGAGTATAAACAGATTTAACTAACAGTAGCTTACATTATAACTCAATAATAGCAATCCAACCCAAAAAACAGAATTGACATTCTAAACTATAACTTAATAATGTAGCAAATCCAACCTAAAAAGCAAGGGTTATTTGCCATGGGAGTATAAACAGATTTAACTAACAGTAGCTTACATTATAACTCAATAATCTAGCAATCCAACCCAAAAAACAGAATTGACATTCTAAACTATAACTTAATAATGTAGCAAATCCAACCTAAAAAGCAAGGGTTATTTGCCATGGGAGTATAAACAGATTTAACTAACAGTAGCTTACATTATAACTCAATAATCTAGCAATCCAACCCAAAAAACAGAATTGACATTCTAAACTATAACTTAATAATGTAGCAAATCCAACCTAAAAAGCAAGGGTTATTTGCCATGGGAGTATAAACAGAGCTAACTAACAGTAGCTAACATGAGAAAGGATTGCTTCATGTTAGCTATTTAATTGAATCATTAAATTATAACTCAATAATCTAGCAATCCAACCCAAAAAATAGAATTGATTTCCTCCAACGATCCTGCCCACTCAAACCTACAAATGAAACAATGAAGCATCAGCATGTAAACTCTCAGAGAACTACTACATTATAAATGATTAGTTTTCAGAGTTAGGTTCAGAGAGCTTACCAAGCTTTAACTCATTCACATTCACGAGAATGAGACTTTGTTTCGAACAGAAAGGGTAAATGTTTAGGGTTAGGGTAAGTTAAATGGTTAGGGTTAGGGTTAGGGTTAGGGTTTCGGGATGAATAGAAAGTGGCTAGGTTAGGGTTAGGGTTAGGGTTAGGGTTTTCGCACTAAACAGAAACAGAACTGTTAGGGTTAGGGTTTTCGCACCGAAGAGAAACAGAACTCTAGGGTTACATGTTTCGCATCGGAGAGAAACACTGCTTAGGGTTTTCACAGCGAATAGAAATCGAAGCTCTTAGGGTTAGGGTTAGGGTTTTCGGCCTGAAGTGGAGTAAATGTTAGGGTTTTTGGACGTGGGAGATGGAAACCGAATGGTTACTCGAAATCGATCGGTAGAAACATCACAGTGCTCGAATATGAGAAAGATCCCTCATAAATCGAAGGGAAAATACGGAGAGAAGGGGCAGAATCGAGGGTTTCCGTGAGATCGAAACCGAATGCTTACTCGAAATCGATCGGTATAAACATCATAGTGCTTCAATATGAGGAAGATCCCTCATAAATCGAAGACAAAATACGAAGAGAAGGTGCAGAATCGAGGGTTTCCGTGAGATGGAAACCGAATGATGGAAATCGAATGGTTACTCGAAATCGATCGGTAAAAACATCACAGTGCTCGAATATGAGATAGATCCATCATAAATTGAAGGGAAAATACAAAGAGAAGGGGCAGCATCGAGGGTTTCCGTGGTCTGGAGATTGGAGATTCGAAGGCTCCAGAAAGAACAAGGGGGGAAATCGAAGAGGGGAGAAGGGGGGAAAGAAGAAGGGGGGAAATCGAAGAGGGTGGGAGGGGAGCACGGGACTGAATGGGAAAACCAAAAAGAAAGGAGGGAAAGGGGTCTTCAACCGGCTGTGAAACGCATCGTTTCATTAATGGGAATGGTTTGTAATGAAACGCAGCGTTTCATTAATGCCACGTGGGCACCGACTGCACGCCGACTCCCCAAGGCGCTTGCAGATAGCATTTTCCATTTTCGACAGTGCATTATTGGACTGGACCGGACTAATTTTAGCCGCTCGTCATGAGTACAATTTTATATCGATGAAGACCCATTTCAATCACAATCTCAAAACAAATTAAAGAAAACATTAGTCACTGAAGGATTTTTGTTTCTTTAGGTGGGATCAGGATGCAAAACTTGTGCGAGCTCTGATCAACTCTTACAAATTAAGAAGCAATAGCGACGCCATTCTTAGTTCATAAGAGCAAATTAAGAATTAGCAAAAACCTTCACATTAGCGATTAACTGATATACATTATTATTACGTTTGATCGATCACATGATCAGAAGCTATAAAGGAAAACAATCAAACAAATACATGGGCAAACCATTTTTATTTAAGAGTAGATAGATAGAAAACATTTTTACCAAGATCATTAGCAACCGCGTGTGTAGGTATCACATTTTTGCGGCTGATTACCGTTTTCCTGGGGAAGACAGCTTGCATACTTTGGAGGTCGGCCACAGTCGGAAACTGCAGGCTTATTAGGGTCGTTAGTGCCAGAAGTGACACTCTGATAGTCAGCCAGCATCCTGCTTATTTCCGAATCGAAGAGCAGCCCTGGCTCCTCCATGCGGCCCTGGTAATCAAGGGCAGTGCGGGTTCCGTTGTCAAGCTGGATTGAAGCAGTCGCTCCCCAACGAGTTGTGGGCGATGAGATTAATATCATCATCATCAGCAGCACTGTCACCAGAAGAAAGTGACCCAGCTTCTTCGCTGTTTCTGCCACCATGTCAGCTCTCGTCCCTGTGCGAGTCCTCTCTGAGAGGGAGTAGGAAGTCCCGTCGTTGGCGAAGAACCGAGAGACAGCTTGCGAGTGGGATGAGAAGTCCATTGCCACGAGATGGAACAAGTTTTTAAAACGAAAAAAAAAAAAATTATACTATACGTCGGGTTTCCTCTTTTTTATTTGAGGAAAATGCATGGTGGGCGGGGTGTAATTACGTGGTTGTACGTTAGTACAGACGTGAATAATTGGAAAAACATAGGACTAATAATAATAATCTCCATTTTCTATAAGTTTCTGTATTTTAAAAAAAAAAATGAGAAAAATGTGAGTTAGAGGGTGGATGATTACAATTCATGTAACAACTGGACTGAAATATCCTTTAATTTCTTTAGAATTCTCTGCATTTTTTGTAATAATTTGCGGTAATATGCTTGAATTTCAACTTGAATCGTGGTACCCCTAGCTACCTAATTGTAGTCTAGGTTGCTTGTGGTTTGACTACAATACAATGCCAGTTAATTGGTGGTAATAAGAAAATGACAAAGTTATTTATCTATTTATTATATATTGGCTGTTCGTCGATCGGTAGGACGTCTATGAAGTTCAAAATATTGGGGATATTAAAATATAAGAAAATTTTAGTTGTAATTATAACTATGTATTATTAATATGCATATAAATTTAATATGATTGATTAAAAAATATATTTTATTAAAAATAGTATTAATTTAAATTTTAAATATGAAAGAATTAATATTATTATACATATTAATACGCGACTTTACTTGCATGTAATAAAATTCTAAAATATAACGTGGAAGATGTATAGCAGGAATTAGAGATTTCCCTCTTGGAAGTGCTGATCCTAATATGGATAGCATGGGTCCCGATCGAGAATTTTCCAAAACCTATATTTTTCGGTCTGAGCCTACAAATAAACAAATAACAAAGTCTCATGACTTCTGAAGCAGCATGGAGGAAGTTAGATTTGGTACAACATTATTGCATCTATTCACTATGTAAAAGTACTGAGACATTAGAATAGTTTTCTTATTTAAATTTGTAAGACTTGGTAATATTTTCTGCTCTATAATATATTAGAACAATTATGATTTCCTACTTGCTTTGGGTTTGTATAATGTTAGAACACCCATTATTGCTACATTATTGATCAAGTAGCTAGCTAAAAGTTTGTCACTTTTCAAGGACAACAATAATTCATGAAAATCTCAACAAAAAGGGATTGATATTATGTAAGAAATCTAATATGGAAGAAATATAACTAGCATCTTCTCCTTCATTTAATTCTCTCCTGCACTTTGAGTTTTTGATGTCAGAAGATTATGGGTTTCTTGTACTCCCCACCCACCTGCCTGCACAGACTCTCGAGTGCTAGGTTAGAGGTACTGGAACAACAAGTCCGACTTCCCATCCGACTCCGACTCCGACTCCGACTCCGACTTCCACTCCGACTCCGATTTCGATATTGTGCATATTTTATAAAATGTATGTGTTATCAATATATTAACATCTAATAAATAATAATGTATAAACATTATAATGAATAATATAAGTTAATATAGTTAGTATAAGTTAATTTAGGTTACTAATTTACTATAAGTTACTATAAGTTAATATAGTTATTAGTTACACTATAAGTTACTAATTACTATACCTTATATAGTTAATTTACATTACTAATTTACTATAAGTTATTATAAGTTAATATAGTTACTATATAAGTTACCATACCTAGTGCCTTAATTTACATTACTAATTTACTATAAGTTACTATACCTTATATAGTTAATTTACATTACTAATTTACTATAAGTTACTATATAAGTTACTATAGCTTATTTTATATTTTACATTACTAGTTTACTATAAGTCAATATATAATATATAGTTATATATATACTATATATATTAAGGGCTTATATAGTATATAGTTACTATAATATGTATTTTTTATGCATTAATCATATATATTTATATGTTTTATATAACTATACCTTATATAGTTAATTGATATTACTAATTTACTATAAGTTACTATATAATAATATAGTTACTATATAAGTTACTATACTTTATTTAGTTAATTTACATTACTAATTTACTATAAGTTACTATATAAGTTACTATAGCTTATTTTATATTTTACATTACTAGTTTACTATAAGTCAATATATAATATATAGTTATATATATACTATATATATTAAGGGCTTATATAGTATATAGTTACTATAATATGTATTTTTTATGCATTAATCATATATATTTATATGTTTTATATAACTATACCTTATATAGTTAATTGAATTACTAATTTACTATAAGTTACTATATAATAATATAGTTACTATATAAGTTACTATACTTTATTTAGTTAATTTACATTACTAATTTACTATAAGTTACTATATAAGTTATATAAGTTACTATATAAGTTAAACCGTTAATCTCATTTTTCAACAAAAGCGGTGTCCAGCTTTTTAGATCAGACAAGCACCGCAAGCTATTTCAGCTTTTCTGTAGCTGTCAGGCGCCGCAGAGCTATAATGCTACATCTTCTTGTCTCTTGTAAAGATATGCTTCACGAGGGACGCCGTGAAGTAATAGAGATGCTTCGTCTTTCATTTTATAATTTTCTCTATAAAAGAAATATTCAGCTCATCTATAAATTTTCTCTATAAATTTTTTATAATTTTTTAAAATATTAAAAATATTAAAAAATATTTATTTTACCATCGGAGCCACCAGCGGTGCTACAGGCACCGTCCAAAATATAAAGTGGTATAACAGAATGTGCGTTGGTTATGACCGTCGGATTGGATCATGAACCTAACAACAGTACCGTCCTTTAGAGATCGACGGTTGTACGATGATATGGGGTCAACGTAATAAGAAAATAGGTGGGGTTGGCATGCGTGATAAAATAGCAGCAGGAGCATTTGAATCCATTAATTACTGTGAAGAAACGACACGGAGAGAGCTCCAAAATATTAATAAATGCATTTCAACTACCTGTCAGACCTCTATTCATTAGTTAATGGATAATGTCAGAGTTCCTATTAAATATACACACGAATATAAATATATATTTTTTAATGTTTTTTAAGCATCTTTGATCATTAAAAAAATAAAAATATTTATCATTTCACTATTAATAACTTTTTTAATCATTAAAAAATATAAATAAACACATTTGATCGTACTATTATTTTCCTTAACTAATAGTTCGGTTTTTGGTCTTTTTGCTTCTGGATGGAGCGAGAGAAAAAGGTCCTGGAGTGAGACACTGGCTTGCTTTTAGAGAGAGGAGGTTGGACTTCATTGGTTGATTGGAACGATGTTGCACTTGAGCAGAGGAAAAAGCTTTGGACGGAGATGGAACTAGAGGCTCTTGCGGCTTGGGACGAAAAAGAATTAGGAGTCCGAGCCGAGTTCCCTGTGCCTGTCCAAGATGGTGCAGAACTTCATCGAAGAGAATAACGAGAAGCAATCCGGTGCGATTAAGTACGGGCGCAACCGCTGCAACTGCTTCAATCGGAAGTGTACCGATAGCTCCGAAGACGATCTGGACTTTTACAACGATTCTAATTTTTCTTTCTCGACTGAAGCTTAGGAATTTCTAAAGGTAAAATGAGATTCGAATTTAAAGTCTCGTTTATTTCTTTCCTTTTTTTCCCTCGATATCCGGAAAAGTCTCGTACGTGTAGTTGAGAAATGTTTCTGTCTGTGGACACAGGGTCTGGTGCCTTGCGCGAGCGTGTGGGAGAGGAATTTGTGTTATGAAATTGGGGATTTTTTCCCTAAAAGCACGAAGCCTGACTTTAGTGTTTGCTGCTGCTTCGTTTCATTTAGAGTATTTAAATTCTGCTTTTGATTGAGTCCAAGTCGGGGGCTATGTGGGGTCCTTAGTGGGTCTTTTGTTTATTTCCGTAAGTAGTGGGTATTGCCCACGTTGGGTAACAGCTCACTGTCCATGACTATTTATGTTAATTGCATTCAATGAAAGAGGGTATGAATTTTATCTTCAATTTACAGAATATTGAGAATTATAACAGTGGTATACAAAGCACGGTTCTGGCACCATGGCAGAGGGAACGCACAATGCTCAGTTGCATGAAGCAGTTGCTGTTTTGAAGGCTGAATCCTCACAGGTAAGGGAGGAGCAGGACAGGCAGAAGCTTTTGTTGGAGGGCATCTTTCAACAGCTCAATAACTTAGCGTCCAGCTATGAGCACTTGGTGGTTAATGCTGCAAAACAAAACTCAGAAGAGAATTCATCAGGTAATAATTTTCTTAGAGTAAATGGTAACCCTTTATTTGAGGGTGGTGGGGGAATTCAAGCAAGGACCCTTCGTTTGGACTTCCCAAAATTTGATGGATCTGATCCTGTTGAATGGATCCTTAGGGCTGAACAGTTTTTCTCTTACTGCAACACTCCTGATGACCAAAAGGTTCAAATTGCCTTTTTTCATATGGAGGGTAAAGCCCTTACGTGGTATTGTTGGCTTGTAAAGTCGAGTCCTGTGAACACGTGTGAAGAACTTGTGGGGGTACTTAAAATTAGATTTGGTCCTAAAGCTTATGAGGATCCCATAGGAGTTTTTACAAAACTCCGACAAGTAAATTATGTGGAGGAATACCAAAGTCAGTTTAAGGTTCTGTCTAACAGAATCAAAGGTATTACTGAAGAATTTAGAGTGAGCACTTTTATAAGCGGGTTAAGAGATGACTTGAAAATTCCAGTTGCTATGTTTAAACCAACTACTTTATCAGCTGCTTTTGGATTAGCAAGGTTACAAGAAGAGGAAGTGAGAAGGAGAAGTCAAGGTTACCAACCCAAATACCATAATCCACAACCCTTCAGCCAATATCAAAACCCTAAGCTACCTACAATTCCACCTATCCTTAGACTGCCTGCACCTCCACCTAGACCCGAATTTAAAAGCCAGAATACAGTTGTGAGACCACCACCTACCATGACCAAAAGACCCAACTTTCCCATCAAAAGAATTACCCCCACTCAAATGCAAGGGAGAAGAGAGAAGAAACTATGTTATTATTGTGATGAAAAATATTACCCAGGTCATAGGTGTAGTAGGCCCAAGATATTCCTTATTGAAGGTATGGGAATTGAGGAAGAAAAGAGTGTGGAAATGGAAAAGGAAGAAGGTATATTGACTGTTATCCAATCTGAGGAATTTGAGAAGGAAGAAGTGGGTGAATTATTGGGCATCTCTTTACATGCTATTGCTGGTTCATTATCTCCTAAAACCATGAGGTTGTTTGCTGAAATTAATCATCAAAAAGTTTTGGTTTTGATTGATACAGGCAGTACTCACAGTTTTATAGATCCTTATGTAGCAAGGAAGTCCAATCTGTCAAGGGAGGAAAGCCACTTAACAGTTCAAGTAGCTAATGGTGCCACTCTTCCTTGCCTTGGTCAATGTAAGGCAGTCTCTCTTAAGCTACAAGAACATGAGTTTATGGCTAATTTATATATGTTGACTCTTGGAGGATGTGATGTAGTTTTGGGGGTTGATTGGTTAAGTGGGCTAGGGTCTATTCTGTGGAATTTTTCTGATTTAACTATGAAGTTTCAGTTTGGAAATAAATCTGTTCAGCTGCAAGGGATTCAAAGACCAGTGCACAATATTGTGGAGGAAGTTCCATCTGTGAATCTTAAAGAAGGGGCTGTGAGAGGAATTTGGCTGCACATTATAGAGGGTAATAATGGTAAGGGCAGTGCAACACAACCAGCAGAGGTGCAGAAAATTTTGGATCAATTTCAAGAGGTCTTTGCCGAGCCAAAGGGGTTGCCACCTCCCAGGAATTTTGACCACAAAATTAAATTACTGGAAGGTACTAAACCCATTTGTGTGCGGCCCTACAGGTACCCTTATTATCAAAAAGAAGAAATAGAGAAGCTGGTAGCTGAATTACTAAAGAATGGAAGCATAAGGAGTAGTCAAAGTACCTTTTTTAGATTTTAGATTTTATACTAGTTTCTAGCTTATAACTTATTAAATCAATATATTATTTTATAATAATTAACTCATGCTAGTGTATTATTGAGTTTAACTAACTATATAAGATATATTTATATAAAATTTACACATTAGTATTACATGTTACACGTATTTCTACATTAGTAATTTAGTATTACATGGTAGTAATATTGAAATAGCATGATGTTTACACTTCACATATACAAAGCTAATTTTAGTCAATTTAGTCTATATATTATTATATATTATAGTATAAATATACTATTTTAAAATAATTAACTCAAGCTAGTTTATTATTGATTTTAACTAACTATTTAAGATATAGTTATATAAAATCTATGTCATCAATACTTTAGTTATTATACATTAGTATTACTTGTTATTATAAATTTATATGTTAGTGTTTATCCATTAGTGTTACATGTTATTATACATTAGTACTACAATGTTACATGTTATTATGCATTTTAGTGTTTATACATTATTATTACATGTTACTATATTTATATTTATATGATTAATACATAGAAAAACACATATTTTTATAAAATATATATNTGGTAGTAATATTGAAATAGCATGATGTTTACACTTCACATATACAAAGCTAATTTTAGTCAATTTAGTCTATATATTATTATATATTATAGTATAAATATACTATTTTAAAATAATTAACTCAAGCTAGTTTATTATTGATTTTAACTAACTATTTAAGATATAGTTATATAAAATCTATGTCATCAATACTTTAGTTATTATACATTAGTATTACTTGTTATTATAAATTTATATGTTAGTGTTTATCCATTAGTGTTACATGTTATTATACATTAGTACTACAATGTTACATGTTATTATGCATTTTAGTGTTTATACATTATTATTACATGTTACTATATTTATATTTATATGATTAATACATAGAAAAACACATATTTTTATAAAATATATATAATATCGGAGCAAAGTCGAAATCGGAGTCGTAGTTGGAGCTGAGTGGAGTCAGAGTCAGTTCATCTCCACCTCCACCTCCGCCTCCGACTCCAACTTCGACTTCCCTGAGGGAAAAAAAACTCTGACTTTGACTCAGACTTGTCGTGGAGCCGAAGAGAAGTCGGGGTCAGAGTCAGATTTTCAAATTTTTGCTCTGCCGTACCTTTGCTTTACGACCATAAAAAATCTATAGAAAGAAAATAAACTTAAAACTCTTTAGGGAAGTATGGATGAATTGAGATAAGATAAAAATTGGAAATTAAATAAAATATTATTATAATATATATTATTTCTTAATATTCATTTTATTTTTATATTTAAAAAAGTTGAATTGTTTATTATATTTTATTTAAAAGTTTAGAAAATTTGTAATGATTAAATGAGATTAGATGAGTTGAGATATTTTGTGAATCCAAATAATGCCTTAAAAGTTTTTTATCAGAATGTTTTAAAGACCATAGTTTGCAAACACGTTCAAAATGTGTATGACTTACATCTTAGAAAGAGAAACTCGATCGATTGTTTCACCATTTGATCTAAGGTTGTGGTATCTGATTTTTGCCAACGAGCAAACAAATTCCCTAGTACGTACTCCAGTACTGTTTGCGCGATTTTTACATATAGAACGACCATGGATCCTTCTAATAATGAAAACCAGTAATCATATATGACGACCAACATATATGTTAGCTAAAAATCCACAATGAATAAAAAAAAACAGTAAGAACAAAGAGAGACGCTATATATATATAATCACAATTCATAATGGTTTGACATTAATGGCAGTGGAATACCTTGATATCGATCGCATGATCAGAAGCTATAAAGGAAAACAATCAAACAAATACATGGGCAAACCATTTTTATTTAAGAGTAGATAGATAGAAAACATTTTTACCAAGATCATTAGCAACCGCGTGTGTAGGTATCACATTTTTGCGGCTGATTACCGTTTTCCTGGGGAAGACAGCTTGCATACTTTGGAGGTCGGCCACAGTCGGAAACTGCAGGCTTATTAGGGTCGTTAGTGCCAGAAGTGACACTCTGATAGTCAGCCAGCATCCTGCTTATTTCCGAATCGAAGAGCAGCCCTGGCTCCTCCATGCGGCCCTGGTAATCAAGGGCAGTGCGGGTTCCGTTGTCAAGCTGGATTGAAGCAGTCGCTCCCCAACGAGTTGTGGGCGATGAGATTAATATCATCATCATCAGCAGCACTGTCACCAGAAGAAAGTGACCCAGCTTCTTCGCTGTTTCTGCCACCATGTCAGCTCTCGTCCCTGTGCGAGTCCTCTCTGAGGAGGGAGTAGGAAGTCCCGTCGTTGGCGAAGAACCGAGAGACAGCTTGCGAGTGGGATGAGAAGTCCATTGCCACGGATGGAACAAGTTTTTAAAACGAAAAAAAAAATTATCCTATACGTTGGGTTTCCTCTTTTTTATTTGAGGAAATGCATGGTGGGCGGGGTGTAATTACGTGGTTGTCGGTTGGTACAGACGTGAATAATTGGAAAAACATAGGAGTAATAATAATAATCTCCATTTTCTATAAGTTTCTGTATTTTTTTTTTTAAATGAGAAAAATGTGAGTTAGAGGGTGGATGATTACAATTAATGTAACAACTGGACTGAAATATCCTTTAATTTCTTTAGAATTCTCAGCATTTTTTGTAATAATTTGCGGTAATATGCTTGAATTTCAACTTGAGTCGTGGTACCCCTAGCTACCTAATTGTAGTCTAGGTTGCTTGTGGTTTGACTACAATACAATGCCAGTTATAAATGAGTCACCCAACTCAAATCGATGTCGATAATTTATTTTCTAACTTTACCAGATCCTATTGTTTCAAAATCTTGAATGTTCTTCATCTCCCAAGTCTATTAAATTAGATCATAACAAATCATTTCAATAATAATTCTAAAGAAATTATGAATGAGCTAAAAAGAACGTGGGTTAATATTCAGTTACACACAAATTAACATTTTTTATTTTTTTGACAAGTACACACAAATGAACAAATTATGATGAAGCTAAACCGGGTGCTGAAGCACGAAAATGGACAAATGCTCCTTCAAAAATTAAAAATACAAAATAAACGTCCACAGAATAACATGTAATGGAGAATAACTCTTGAATAAGAACAATTGGTAATTGAGCCCAAAAAATGGTGCCAATGATGGAGAAAATGGTGGCGGCGACGTGGGTGGTGGGTTGTTGCGGCAATTGCTGGTTGGAGCTCAATTCTTCCACCTGAGTGCAACAGATCGACGCCGCCACAAGCTCCCTAGCTGGTCCATTTTTCGTTTTTCCCAACTCATTATTTTTGCTGGATGTATTTCATTTTTTTTACTATTTCTAATTTGAGATTTGGGTTGGTGGAAGCAGAAGGTACGTCGGGTAGGAGAAATGTCAAAAGGCCAAAACGGGTTTCATCCAGTCTGCAGCATACGGGAATTACATTGAGTAATCTATTTGTTAACAAAAATTTTATGCGGTTATTTTTAGGAACTCTTTTATATTTTAGTAATATAATTAATTATGTATTAAAAGAAAATTAATTTAACTAATTATATAAGTGAAGTATACAAAAAAACATGTAAAATTAACTGTATATAACATTACTCATTTGCCAATATCTCATTCTATGAATGTTATTTACGATTTACGCACGTTTTGTCCATTAAAATTTATCATCTCCTCACCGACTCCGTCCCGACTCCGCTCCGACAAGTCGGAGTCGGAGCCGGAGCGGAGCATATAACTTTCGGAGCCGGAGTCGGAGGTCGGACTCGGCCTCCGACAAAGTTGGAGTCGGAGTTGGAGGACCCAGATACCGACTCCGGTTGCGTCGGTGCTGAGCCCTACTTTTAGTAAG
Organism: Carya cathayensis; assembly: GCA_011037825.1. Taxonomy (NCBI): domain Eukaryota; kingdom Viridiplantae; phylum Streptophyta; class Magnoliopsida; order Fagales; family Juglandaceae; genus Carya; species Carya cathayensis. Next base: position 12,862 of record QGSO01001026.1, read on the forward strand.
GGGGAAATCCCTTTACAGTTATAATTAAGACTCACTTTATATATGTATTTTTTTCTTACTTTAGACTATCAAATTAAGACAATAACTTGGAGAATCTTTTTCCACAACGGGACACAAATCAATGTTAATTTGCACTATTAACCCACTAGGCATTTGTTTTTATCCCTTGAAGACTCGTGATTAATTGACCTTATCATAATGTTCAAAACGAGTGGAGCAAGGTCACAGGCACTTCTACCGATCTTTTCTCTCGAATAGTATATATATATATTTTTTATTTTTATTTATTTTTTTCTGAAATTTTTAACCTATTATAATATTTTTAAAAATAAAAAATATTTGCTTAATTAAAATTAAATAATAATAATAAATAATTCAATTAAAAAATGTCGGAAAAAATCCGATAAATTCACCTTTTCTCAAAAGTAAAAAAGAAAAAAAATTTAATTATTAGTATAATTACGTATTAATATGTACATTAATTTAATGTGATTAGTTAAAAAATAAATTTTATTAAAAATAATATTAATTTAAATTTTAAATATGAATATACATTAATTTAATATAATTAATTAAAAAATAAATTTTATTAAAAATAATATTAATTTAAATTTTAAATATGAATAAATTAATATTAATATATAGATTAATACCTTCCTTTGCTAAAAGATGGCTCACCGAGTTGGATAAACAAGTCTTTTTGTGGGTGGCATGCCATGTTTGACTATTGGTTTCCATCAATTTTTCTGACGGAAGCCACGTGCCGTGACCTTTTCGATCCCACTAATTTTCCACAGTGCATTATTGGACGGGACCGGACTAATTTAGGCCGCCAGCTGTGCGGTACAACATCTTGACGATGAAGACCCATTTCAATGAGAATCTCAAAACAAATTGGAGAAAACATTCGTCACAGAATTAAGGATTTTTGTTTCGTGAGAGCTAGCTCTCAATTATTACAAAGATGCAATAGCGACGCCATTCTTAGTTCATAAGAACATATTAAGAAGCAAAAGCCTTCACAGCAGCAAGTTATATACATTATTACATTTGAAAGCATGAGCAGAAGCTAAAAAGGAAAACAAAACAAACACACACGCACACCCAGATTTTATTTAAGAGTAGATAGAAAACATTTTTACCAAGATCATTGGCAATCGCGTGTATAGGTACCACAGTTTTGCGGCGGCTTACCCGTTTTCTGGGGAAGGCAGCTTTCGTACTTCGGAGGTCGGTTACAGCCGGAAACTACAGGTTTCTTAGGGTCATTAGTGCCAGTAGTGACAGTCTGATAGTCAACCAGCATCCTGCTTATTTCCGAATCGAAGAGCAGCTCTGGCTCCTCCATGCGGCCCTGGTAATCAAGGGCGGCGCGGGTGCCGTTGTCAAGCTGGATTGAAGAAGCAGTCGCTCCCCAACTAGTCGTGTGCGGTGAGAACATCATCATCATCAGTACTGTCACTAGAAGAAAGTGACCCAGTTTCTTCGCTGTTTCACCCACCATCTCAGCCCCCCTCCCTGGGCGAGTCCTCTCTGAGGAGCGATTAGGAAGTCTGTCTTTGGCGAAGACTCGAGCGACAGCTTGCGGTGGGATGAGATGTCACGGATGGAGCAAGTTTTTAAAACAATAAAAACTAAGAAAAAATATTCAAAACTTCCTCCTATTCACACACACTCTATATTTTATATTTTTTTAAATTTTTATTATTTTATCTTTTATTAAATATTTAATATATAAATAATGAATAAAAAATTTAAATTAATTTGAAAAGAATAAATTAAAAAAAATATTAAAAAAATATTAAAAAAATAAAAAAAAATAAAATGTGAAGTATGATTGTGTAACATTCCTCAAAAACTAAACGCTATTCGTTCCGTTTCCTCTGTCTTATTTCAGGAAAATTAATGGTGGGGCTGGGGCTGTCATTTTGTCGCTGTCGGTTGGTAGAGACATGAATAATTGGAAAGAAAGAGGGCCGCTTTGCAACGGTCCGTCCGTTGTTAAGCAATAAACAGCATCCAATTGAAGTGTTCCACATAAGCAAGCACACACAAAAGAAGTAGGGAACACTACACTAGATAATTTAATTAATCGAAATCTGGCCCCACTTTCTCCTCCTTTTGCAAATCCCAAAGCTCCTTTATTACGTTCACACTACAGGCAAACTTGAGTTCGTTCCATTTCCCTTGTCTTCATCTCTTCTTCTTCCCATTTCCTTTTATTCTTCCACGAGCTTCAATGAGTAAACTTTTGATTCACCATCAGGGCATTGTTCTCACCGTCACCCCCTTACCAGACTCATCTAATCTCTACGATGACATTAAATGAGTCACCCAACTCAAATCGATGTCGATAATTTATTTTCTAACTTTACCAGATCCTATTGTTTCAAAATCTTGAATGTTCTTCATCTCCCAAGTCTATTAAATTAGATCATAACAAATCATTTCAATAATAATTCTAAAGAAATTATGAATGAGCTAAAAAGAACGTGGGTTAATATTCAGTTACACACAAATTAACATTTTTTATTTTTTTGACAAGTACACACAAATGAACAAATTATGATGAAGCTAAACCGGGTGCTGAAGCACGAAAATGGACAAATGCTCCTTCAAAAATAAAAAATACAAAATAAACGTCCACAGAATAACATGTAATGGAGAATAACTCTTGAATAAGAACAATTGGTAATTGAGCCCAAAAAATGGTGCCGATGATGGAGAAAATGGTGGCGGCGACGTGGGTGGTGGGTTGTTGCGGCAATTGCTGGTTGGAGCTCAATTCTTCCACCTGAGTGCAACAGATCGACGCCGCCACAAGCTCCCTAGCTGGTCCATTTTTCGTTTTTCCCAACTCATTATTTTTGCTGGATGTATTTCATTTTTTTTACTATTTCTAATTTGAGATTTGGGTTGGTGGAAGCAGAAGGTACGTCGGGTAGGAGAAATGTCAAAAGGCCAAAACGGGTTTCATCCAGTCTGCAGCATACGGGAATTACATTGAGTAATCTATTTGTTAACAAAAATTTTATGCGGTTATTTTTAGGAACTCTTTTATATTTTAGTAATATAATTAATTATGTATTAAAAGAAAATTAATTTAACTAATTATATAAGTGAAGTATACAAAAAAACATGTAAAATTAACTGTATATAACATTACTCATTTGCCAATATCTCATTCTATGAATGTTATTTACGATTTACGCACGTTTTGTCCATTAAAATTTATCATCTCAAATATCCTTGAATATCTTTAGAATTCTCAGTATTTTTGGTTATAATTTGCGGTAATATGCTTGAATTCATCTTGAATCGTGGTACCCCTATCTAATTGTAGTCAAGGTTGCTTGAGGTTTGGCTACAATACAATGCCAGTTATTTAATTCTGATCTCCTGCACTTGGAGTTATTTCTGCCAGTATTTTATTCGAGAAATCTGACTTATTACCCGGTTGTTCGCTTCTTGATGATCATGATGACCTAAGCTATTTCCAAGCATCATCAATCAACATTCTTTTATTTAAGAACGCCACATAGAGCGTGCGTCCATATTCGACTGTGATCAGCATCATCACCAGAACCTACCAGTGCCAGTTAATTATAAGATGTAACCTTTTTCTTAACTTGCTGTCTTTCGATCTCCCACTATCACAGTCTTCATGCATGCCTAGATCTGTGCGAGGCCTTGGATCATGAGGGACTTCTCCAGGGCCGGGACTGAGGGTGATCGATCGAGTAAGTGATTCCTCGAATGCATCAAACATCTGCCTAGTTCGTGTTGTCTGAATTCAACTAATTTGTGTGATAAAAAGTTCCACCATATATATATGCTAGCTGGTAATATTGCTGGTTGCTGACTTGCTGTCAAACATGCGATACTGATAATGTCAATATGCGGTATCCAATTATTGGATTATAGAAGGAATAAGAAAGGTTAAACTTATTAATTTACGATTCTTCTTTGATTTATTTAATTTTTTTATTTTTTTTTTCAAGGAAGCGACGTCCAAAACATTTTTTATTTTGTAATAATTTATGCAAAAGTATCCACTAACAGTCGCCAACAGACTTACAATAATATTTTTGATAAAACAATGTTCAGTAAACGAAAGCAAAAACAAATAGAAATAAAACACACAAACATATATATATACACACACGCGCCCTTATACTCTTAAGTTCGGACACACAGAATCCATATGAGATATGAAATTCTCATAATATTTTATAATTTTCTTATCAAATATTACTAAAATATAATACAGTATTTTTTAATTTTTAATTTTTTTATTTAATCATTACAAAATTATTATCTAAATATAAAAATCAATAAAAGTACTTTTTCTAACTTTAAAACAAAAATCTTATTAAAAAATTATATTTAAATAATTTTTAAATTTATAATATATATATATATTTATCATTTTTTAGAACCTAATAAAAATTTCAATTTAAATTATTTTATTGTTGTTTACATGTGGCCAGAGGGATGGACAGGACATTGTCTTCCTAAAGTGCTGCCTTTAAAATATTCCACACTGCAGTAGTGCTGCCGGTGAAGGATCAATTAACAAATTAGATGGCGATTGGACATACCCACCGCAATTTAAGGTACCATGAACAAGTCTGTCATTTTATAATGACCAACTTCCATGTTACTCTACTGTTTGGTCCAGGGTAATAAAGTTGTAATGTTATAAAAAATATGCAAGATGCGTCCGTTGAAAATTCATTAGTCATTAGACTCGCTAAAAAAACATAGACGTAACCTTCATAACTTGTCATAATATAAAATACATAAGAGATAAGGATAAGGCACATGTGGTTCAAAGTGGTTAGATTCTATCCCTCTTTGGTTTTTAGTGGTTACAGTGCTCACATTTTCTGTCAATGCACTGCTGCAGTGGTGTGCTATGTTTGTAACTGTATGCGTTCGAGAATCTGAAGGCTGGTTTGGATTGAGATGTATTGACATGAAATGAATTAAAATAATTTTATATGAGAGATAAAAATTAAATAAAATATTATCATTATTATTTTAAAATTTAAAAAAGTTGAATTGAGATTTTAAAAATTTGAATTGTTTATTATATTTTTTATAGAAATTTAAGAAAATTATAATATTGAGATAATATGAAATGAGATGAGTTGAGTTGAATTTTTAGACAGTTTTTAGCTTCTTTTTTTTTTCCCTTTTTCTTTTTTTAAGTTAGAAACCTGTAAAAAATACAAAAAACAAAAGCAGCTAGAATTATAAGTTTTACCATTTAGTAAATGCTGGAAAGCTTTGGTCGGGACCTTGACTTAATTTTTATTAGACTATTTTATCCCTGACTTTGTTTACGATATTATTTAGTTATTTTGGTATGTAATTATCCTTTTTTATCGATTCGGGGCAGCTTCGTTTCTGTAACTGCTGCCGGACTTCAAAATTCAAACATTGCGTCCGTTGCCTTGGAGAGAGAAAAAGTACGACATGGTGAACACGGTAGACACGTCCAATGCTTTGGACTAGGGGTGGTAATATGTCATACGATCTGTTAACTAAACACGAATACGACACGATAATAGCAGGTTAGGATTTAGCCTTAACGGATTCGGATCAAAACGGATTGACCCGTTAAGACACGATTGCTTAACGGGTTGATAATGGGTCAACCCATTTTGACCCGTTATGACACGTTAAGAAAGTTAAAATTACAATTATATCCTTATACCTAAAAATAAAATTATTAGAATTTCAATTTCGATATTTTTATTATTTGAATTGTAGTTTTGGACTTATAATTAGTTTTATAATTTTTATAGGTATTGTGATTTTAACATTTATATAAAATTATGCTAAATTTAATCAGGTTAAAAAGGTTAATTTCGGGCCTATTCAACCAATTTATATAAATAGTTTAAAATAAGTTGTATTGTGTCGTATTAACCTATTTCGTAATATTTTCGTAATTTCATTGTTTACTTATAAAAAAAACATATTTTGTAATATTCATTAATAGGTTAAAACGGATTGACACGATACGACCCGTTATGTTAATGGGTCGTGTTAAGGTTTGATATTTTGACACGATAAGTTTAACGGATCGGGTTAGGGTTGACCTATATGACCCGTTAACACGATTTGACACGACACGAACACGACCCATTAAGACGATTTGATACCCCTACTTTGGACTATCATTATGGTTGCTTTTTGCCCTTTTGGTTGATGATTGTTTTTAAATAATTTTACGAAGGTCATGTCATCCTGTCATATACCAACATGCATGTTCTTAAAAAAATCATTTTTTTAATAATTAAATGTATTTAACGGATGATCATGGAGATTATACTTAATTATATTTATTAAAAAAGATGAATATTTTAAAAATTTTAAAAATTTTTAAAAATAAAATTACTTAGGCCTAAATTGCAGTCTCCAAATAGGGACTGTATGTAGCATTACTCATTTATTATACATGTGATAATTTATTGTGCATACAATGATTTGTTACACATGTCACTAGATTGGTACAACAAATCATCATGGAGTTGTCTATAAAAAGATGTATTGAGGATCATTTGCAAGATACAATAATGGAAAAGTAGTGAAGAACATTGAGTTCTTGAAGAATGAAGTGTATTGCAATATCTCACTCTTTCTTCTTCTCTTTTACGAACTTTTAATAATTTACTAATTCTCTTTACTTTATAACACATTATCAGTACGAGACTCTAGTCAGCTGTAGTATTCTTCGATCTCTAGTAAAATATAACTAAGTAAGTATGTTTAATTACAACTTTTTATTTTTATACTTAATTTTTATTATATTATGCATATAGTCGGTTATACCGCCTATTATTATTATTATTATCTGTGGCGAATTAATATTCTCATAGTTTACATACCAGTTATATCTATAGTGAATTTTTATTCTCATAGTTTACATACTAGTTATATTTGTAGTGAATTAATATTTTCATAATTTACATACCAATTATATTTGTGGCAAATTTTTATTCTCATAGTTTATATACCAGTTATATATTTAATATATTTGTTATAAATTATGTCAAATCTTTTAAAATTAGAATTTGATGCTCTTGATGTTTTTGACAACAATTACTTATCTTGGATCTTAGATGCTAATATCCATCTTGATGTAATGATCCTCGGAAATGTTATCCAAGAAGGAAATGAATCATCCCTGCAGAATCGTGCCAAAACAATGATTTTTCTTTGTCATCATTTACATGAAGAATTGAAAATTGAGTACTTTACTATAAAAAAATCCCTTGATTCTATGGAATAGTCTGAGGAAGAGATACGAGCACCAAAAAGCTGTAACCCTTTCAAAGGCTGGCTATGATTGGATACATCTGAGGTTGCAAGATTTTAAAATAAGGTTTGAATATAATTTTGCACTTTTTAAAATAAGCTCAAAACTAAAATTATGTGGAGAGAAAGTAACTGATGAGGATATGTTAGAAAAAACATATACTACAATTCATGTCTCAAATATACTCTTGTAGCAGCAATATCGAGAGCACAAATTCACAAGATATTTTGAACTAATATCTTGTTTATCAGTGGTTGAATAGAATAATGAGCTTTTAATGAAAAGTCACCAATCCAGTCCAATTGGTTCTACTCTATTCCCTGAAGCAAATGAAACCTCATTTTATAAGCATCAAGGAACTCGTAGACATGGCTAGGGTCGTGGACGTGGTAGGAAAAGTTATAAGAATCAAGAATATCATACTCAATATTACTAAAAAAAGAACTCAGTATACCACCGGAAGTGGAACAACATTGAGACGAAAAAAAAAAATAATGAAAATAAAGGCTTACATAATAAGTCTGCAAAGAAATATGAAAATAAATGTTATAGATGTGGTATGAATGAACATTGGTCACATATCTATCATACATTAAAACATTTGGTAAACCTATATCAAGCCCCCATTAAAGAAAAAGGAAGTAGAGTCAAAATGAATTTTTTTATCGCAAGAATATAATAAATCCAACTTATACTCCAAATGGAGTGGATCCCACCCACTTGGATGATTTCGATTTCTTTGTAAATTGATCAATTGTAATCTCCTTTTAAATTAATAAAGTTTAATATGTGTTTTGTTTTTAATAAAGAAGCATGGATTTTATTGATGAATTGATCAATTTAAAGAAAATTAATGAAAATGTAAGTCTCGCAGACAATTGTACCAAACATACAATTTTTAAAGATAAGAAATATTTTTAATATTTAACATTGAATAGAGCTAATGTCAATACCATATTCGGTTCTTCGAACCTAATTGAAGGCTTCGGAAGAGCTTATATTGTGTTGCCTAATGGCACCAAATTTTGCATCGATGATGCTCTATTTTCTTCACGATCAAGAAGAAATTTATTGAGTTTTAAAGATATACGTCGTAATGGTTGTCATATTGAAACCACCGACGAAGACAATAAAGAGCATCTTCTCATTACTAAAATAATTTCGAGCCAGAAGCTCATATTGAAAATATTATCAGCTTTCTCTTTGAGATGATATTATACAATTATTGAATCAAATATTATGATGCATCAAAAGTGATATGATTCAAAATATTTATATCTTTTCATGATTATCTTGATCATCCAAAATCAATTACGATAAGTCGAATGATTTTCATATGGACGTCCATAAAAGAACCAGAAGATTCTTTTACTATAAAGTATTACCACCAGAAGTGGAAAGAAAAATTTGCTAGAAGCAAATAAAATGAAATAATTCGATGTTATCATGATTATCATAGGTGAACTGGAAGTTCAGATGATAATTAATTTTTGGATGCAATAAGTAAAAGGTCTCATATTCTAGCTGCTAAAATCCCAGCGAGGATTGAAGTCCCCGAAGGACAATTAAGAAATTTAGCAGTCTAATGAACATAAGACATGTCTGAAAGCATGTGAGACCTATTGATACAAATGATAAAGCATCTCGGAAAGAGAAAAGCACAAAGAAAAGAAATCGGTGCTCCTGAAGAGGCCGTACCCACAAAACAAGCAATAAAGTCCATCTAAAATTCTCTCATAATGAATACTCCTGAAGAGTATAATACTCCTGAAGAGTACCTCCTGAAGAGGTTTTCATGAAATGTCTTCCCTTGAAGAGGGACAGGTACCTGAAAATAACGAGATCTCGATATTACATTTCATGAGTAAATGAGAAATTATAGAGAGAAATAAAACCGTTGTCGACAACGTATTTTCATATAAGATGGCACTTGATATTACCAGAAGTAATAAAGAAAGTGAGCTCAGAATCGTCGAAGAATACCGACGTAAAATATTGGCCAAAATAGAAATAAACAATTCCTGCAGAATTGTTATCACTAGTAAAATGTGATGCATATGGACTTGAAGTCCAAACACCTATGAGGTGATGCTTGTTGAATATCAGTGGGTATTTGTATAAAGGAAATGAAAATGTGATATATAAATCACGAATATATTTCCTGCAGAAATAATATTGATATATTTCTGAAGTTAAAAAGATCATATTGAGATTTGTATTAACTTGATAGTTACCAAGAATTTGGGTATGCATGAAGCATATAGTCCTGAAGTACATATTCTATCAAGTCTTAAAATCCTTATATGATCTAATGCAAGCTAAATACATGTGGAACATACTATTTTTATATATTTTCAGTATTTATATTATCTTTTATTGCAGTTTATATAGATAATTTAAATGTCATTGAGGCTCCAGAAGAGCTCATGAAAATGCAGAAAGAGGATTGATTATGAGGCTCCAGAAGAGCTCATGAAAACTGCAGAAATCAGGGATTGATTATGAGGAAAAATAATCTCCTGTTATGGATGCAATCACATTCAGATTTTTGACTAGTTTGGTAGTTACAAAAAGATTGGATATGCAGTTAATGGATGTGGTCACTGCATATTTATATGGGTCATTAGACCAAGGCATATATATGAAAATCCCTGAAGGATATAAAATGCTTGAAGCTTGTTATCTGAGTATATCCAGAAAACAATCCGGATGCATGTGGTATAAACGCATTAGCGAATATTTATTGAAAGAAGGATTTGAAAATAATCCAATATACCCATGTGTTTTTATTAAGAGATTCCGGATTTGTTATTATTGTGGTTGATGATTTAAATCTTCTTGAAACTCCTGAAGAGATCAGAAGAACTGCACATATTTGAAATATAAAACCCTTTCGGTTTCAAGGGGGAGATAAATGTGCATTATTAAATGAGAAATAAAATGGAGCACACAGAATATCTACCAGAAGATAGAAACACAAATATGAGTATTTGTGAAATATTATTTTATTATCTTGAAGCAAAAATTACAGAAATTTGAGGCATTTCGCCTCATTCTTTAAACGCTCTTGTTCTTCAAGAACCTGCATGGCATCCTTATCTAAAGGAGTAGGCAATCTAAAAGAAGACTTAAGCAGAGATTTTAATTTCCTATTCTCTTGCTTTATTGCTTCTATCTTCACGTTAGACTCCTGAAGAAGTCGCTGAAGGATAGAAATTTTCTCATGGAGTTTGTCCAAATCATAAGGTTTGGATTGTAGTCGCTGAGAAAATGCATAAATAGTTGAAGAGTAATGGGCACCGAGATTTACAAGCTCGTAGATAGCTTCAACATCTGACTTATTAGTCAGATCATTATTATATTGCACTATAGCACCTGTGGTAGAAGCAGGAACAGCTGATGAACGAGGTGCATAATACCTTAGATATTGGCCATGAGAAGATTGCTGAGCCATTGCAGAGTAAGAATGCAGAAAGAGATTGCAGAATAAAAATGCAGAAAGAAATTGCAGAGTAAGAATGCAGTATGATTACAGAAAAGTGAAGAAGATGAGATGCGAATGAAGATGATCTGAACATCTCTTTTATAGAGAAAAACTAAGCACCTCTATTGATTCACGGCATCCCTCGTGAAGCATCTCTCTACAAGAGACGAGGCATAGCATCATAGCCCTGCGTCGCCTGACAGCAGATGTAGCATTATAGCCTTTCGGCGCCTGACAAGTACATAAGAACTGTAAAATCTCGTGATGCTTGTCTGGCCTAAAAAGATGGCCACCGTTTTTGAATATGGAGGTTTGCGGCTTAATTTTGATAACTCCTCCAGTAATCATGTTATTTACAAGAACTCCAGGAGAGTACAACTCCAGAAGAGCACAACTCCAAAAGAGTAGTGAATTCAATATTAAAATGATCTTGGATCAATATGGTGAATTTCACTATAAAGTCCTGAGTACTCCAATGGTTGCCCGATAATTTGATAAGGAGAAAAATCCATTTCGTCCTTGTGAAGATAATGGAGAAATTCTTGGTCCTGAAATACATTATCTCCAGTTCAATTAAAGCCCTGAATATATGAATATTTGGATCAAGTCCACAATTAGATGGATATACAGATGCGAGTTATCTATCAGATCCATACAAGAAGATCATTACAATTCATGAGAAGAAAGTTGAAATTGATGTCAAGTAATAATCTGGCAGATTTATTCACTAAAGCATTACCAACTGCAACATTTAAGAAGCTTGTGCAGAACATTGGAATGCGGAGACTTGAAGACCTATTATCATACACTTTTCAGGGGGAGTAAATGTCTTGAAGACTTGTGCTGATTGTACTCTTTTTCCTTCGCTAAGGTTTTATCCCACTAGGTTTTCCTTTGCAAGGTTTAAATGAGGCAATCTTAAAGCACTTGGCGATATACAGAATATTGTACTCTTTTTCCTTCGTCATTGGTTTTTTCTCATTGGGTTTTTCCTTGACAAGATTTTAACGAAGCATATTCTTTATATGTGGTCATCCAAAGGGGGAGTGTTAGAAACCAAATTCAAATTGTATTGTATGACCACCTTTAGTTAACCGTCAAAGGCATAGTACTAGCCGTCAAATGCATAGTGCTAGCCGTCAAATGCATAGTGCTAGCCGTCAAACGCATAGTCTCCTTTGTACTCCTATAAATATGGGTATCATTCCCTTGTATAGGTATCAAGTTTTGTATTGAAAAATAACTCTTTCTCTTGCAATATTCTCTCTCTCTTTTCATTAGTTTCATAACAAGACTCACTTTATATATATATTTTTTCTTCCTTACTTTACACTGTCAAATTAAGACAATAACTTGGAGAATCTTTTTCCACAACGGGACACAAATCAATGTTAATTTGCACTATTAACCCACTAGGCATTTGTTTTTATCCCTTGTAGACCCGTGATTAATTGACCTTATCATAATGTTCTATAGACAGCATTTAAGAAATTTTTTGAGATAAGAGATATTGAAAAAAAATAAATAAATAAACTAAACTAAAATCTTGTAAAGTAAAACGAGTGGCGCAAGGACACAGACACTTCTACCCATTTTTTCTCTGGAATAGTATTTTTTTTATTTTGATTTATTTTTTTCTAAAATTTTTAAACCCATTATAATATTTTTAAAAATAAAAAATACATGCTTAATTTAAATTAAATAATAATAAATAAATAATTCGATTAAAAAAAAATGTCGGTAGAAATCCCCGTAGATCTACCATTTCCCAAAGTAAAACAGATTGGCTCGTCAACTTGGATAAACGAGCCTTTTAGTCGGTGCTGATCCTTTCATGTTTGACTAATTTTTCTGACGGGAGCCACGCGCCTTGAGCTTTTCGATCCCACTAGTTTTCCACAGTGCATTATTGGACTGGACCGGACTAATTTACGCCGCACGCCGTGTAGTACAACATCTTAACGATGAAGACCCATTTCAATCAGAATCTCAAAACAAAATGGAGAAAACATTCGTCACAGAATTAAGGATTTTTGTTTCGTTTGGGGGATGCAAAATTTGTGCGAGCTCTCAATTATTACAAAGATGCAAAAGCGACTCCATTCTTAGTTCATAAGAACAAATTAAGAAGCAAAAACCTTCACAGCAGCAAGTGATATACATTATTACATTTGAAAGCATGAGCAGTAGCTAAAAAGGAAAACAAAACGAACACACACACACATCCAGACTTTATTTAAGAGTAGATAGATAGAAAGCATTTTTACAAAGATCATTTGCAACCGCGTGTGTAGGTTTCACATTTTTGCGGCTGATTACCGTTTTCCTGGGGAAGACAGCTTGCATACTTTGGAGGTCGGCCACAGCCGGAAACTGCAGGCTTATTAGGGTCGTTAGTGCCAGAAGTGACGCTCTGATAGTCAGCCAGCATCCTGCTTATTTCCGAATCGAAGAGCAGCTCTGGCTCCTCCATGCGGCCCTGGTAATCAAGGGCGGTGCGGGTGCCGTTGTCAAGCTGGATTGAAGAAGCAGTCGCTCCCCAACGAGTCGTGTGCGGTGAGAATATCATCATCATCAGCACTGTCACCAGAAGAAAGTGACCCAGTTTCTTCGCTGTTTCATCCACCATCTCAACCCCCCTCCCTGTGCGAGTCCTCTCTGAGGAGCGATTAGAAGTCTTTGTCTTTGGCGAAGACTCGAGAGACAGCTTGCGGTGGGATAAGTCAAGTATGATATAATAATAATAATAATCTCCATTTCCAATAAGTTTCTGTATTTTTTTTAAAATGAGAAAAATGTGGGTTAGAGGGTGGATGATTACAATTCATGTAACAACTGGACTGAAATATCCTTGAATTTCTTTAGAATTCTCAGCTTTTTTTATAATAATTTGCGGTAATACGCTTGACTTTCATCTTGAATCGTGGTACCCCTATCTAATTGTAGTCTAGGTTGCTTGGGGTTTGACTACAATACAATGCCAGCTACTTATAATTTTGATCTCCTGCATTCAATACAAGAAGAACGGGCTATTGCGACCAATTAATAGCAACAAAAAGAGTATTAGCCCGTTTTTTTTATAGTGACTTTGGGTTATTTCTGCTAGTATTTTATTCGAGAAATCTGACTTATTACCCGGTCATTTGCCGGTCATTTGCTTCTTGATGATCATGATGACCTAAGCTATTTCCAAGCATCATCAATCAACATTCTTTTATTTGGAACGCCACATATAGCGTGCGAGCATATTCGACTGTGTTCAGCATCATCACCAGAACCTACGAGTGCCAATTAATTATAAGATGTAACCTTTTTCTTAACTTGCTGTCTTTCGATCTCCCAATATCACAGTCTTCATGCATGCCTAGATCTGCGCGAGACCTTGGATCATGAGGGACTTTTCTAGGGCCGGGACTGAGGGTGATTCCTCGAATTCATCAAACATTTGCCTAGTTCGTGTTGTCTAAATTCAACTAAATCAGTTGCCAACAGACTTACACACTACAAAATAAGTGGGAATTTCTGGCTGGAAATATTTCCGGCGTGTAAAATCCCGCCGGAAATATATAATTCCCATTTTGATTTCATCATTCTGTGTCCAGTGGGAAGTGGCGCCGGAATAAATACTTGTTACAGCGGTTTTTGTCGCGTTAATAAGTTGCGCCGCAATAAGTAATTTATTGTGGCATGAAATGCTATATTACGGCGAGGTATACTGCCACAACAAGTCTTTTAAATCACTTTTACCGTACGAAAATCAGCCTGCGTGTTTTTCCCCCAAATTCTTTACCCCTTCACCGCGCTTTACCCCCAAATTCTCTCCGTCGTCTCTCTGCTGTGTGCCGGTTCCGATCACCGTCGATTCAGCTGCTGCTACCTCTCAACGCCGGTGAGTCTCTCTCATATTTCTCTTACTCTCCGAGCTGTCTCAAACGATATTTCTCTCTTGATACTTAGGGCTTTGATTGTATAGCCTCTTGATGTAATGCATTTTTGTATAATCCCTTGAATCTTGGTCGATCTTCTGAATATTAGCATTGCTTTTATGTGCTGATTGGTACTCCATGAGGCTTTGTTTTGCTGAGTTAAATAATTCTATTGAGAGTGAAGCTGTTTTCTAATATTTTTCATGTTCGTCTTCTACCTTATACATGGTATAATATATTGATCGTAATCTATTTCGTGATGAAGACTTTCCCTTCCTCAACGATCTTGATTGGTTTTGTACTTGTTGATGATCGATGGGTCGGATATGATACTTTGCCAATCACATTTTTCAAAAGCATTTGCCTGGTTTTTAAACTCTGATAAACAAATTATAACTACAGTACTGTTTATTGCATAACTCAATCTCAATCGCTCTCTCTTCCATTCTGTTTCTGCTTTCTATTTCATTCACGATCTTGGCCTTTATGGCCAGACAGAAACCAATGCATGGCAGAAATAGAAGAAAACCTAGAAAGTTGGAAGAGAAGTCAAATGAAAAAAAGGTGTTTTTTCTTTGATTCTTTGCGGAGCGGAAGATCATCAAATCTAGTAACAAAAAAAATGAGTACTGATCTATAGATGTGATCTGTTGATAATCATTCCAAAGACCAGTGCTACAGTTTGTTCCAATAAATAGTACTGGAAAAGAAAAACATCTGCAGAAAAAAAAGGCTAAAAAGGTTGTCATCTCTGCTCTAAATTAAGAAGGACGCGTCAGTAATAATATATGTTAATGGGATGGGAAAGATCCAGATCATGATCATGTGTGAGATGACATTCTCAAATAATTCCCACAGGCCACAATTGTTTTTACCTTGGATTCGTTGTTCTTTTGGATTATATATATTAACTAAGCAGAAAACTTTACGCCAAACTGATGGGGATTTGTAGCAATATTGGTAGAAAACTTACCAATATTGCTACTGTCATGATGGTTGATCTATTGCTTTTGAGATATTTGGGAAAACAAATTAATGGTGTTTTATGGCAGAAAACAGAGCCTAGAGGATATACATATAAATCAGCAGCCCGAAACTGTAAACTATGCCAACATAACAGACCCCAGATAAAAAAGAAAAAAAAAAGAGAATATATTGTTCATATATACAATCATGAATGATTGAAAGAAAAAGGAGATCGAGATGAAAAGGTGGTGCTTTTGAAGCTTTGGTTTTTTTTTTTTTTTTTACCACCCAAAATTGGGCACAAAATGGTTGCAAATTTGCAACCCTTTTAGCTGTGTTTCCGACAACCTTTTTTTGGACAAATTTGTGTCATTTAATTTACAGGTAAGTTGTTGTTTCAACCTATATGCACATCTCAATAGGAAAGTAAGTCATTTTGTGGTACAAAAATACACAAACCTTGGACTTGGAGGATCTGAGATTGGGTTTTTCATGCATTTACCCCCGTTTTGATACAAGAAAAATTAATCTCTCAGTCAAGAGGCCTGTGTTAGTAAGATTGATTGTTGCTAGCCAACCTAGGCATATTCCATACCAAGCGTAGTTGTTAGTTGGTACTGAATTGTCTTGTTGCATTATTCTGTTGAACAACATCTTGCATCTTCTGTTGAGTTGTGACTTTGAGATTCAAACCAAGCGTAGTTGTTAGTTGGTACTGAATTGTCACTTCCACTTCTGTTGGTTGCACGAGCACTACTGTTTAACACTTCACATTGGATTATGTTATAAATACAAATCTAATAGGATGTTTGGCTAATAGAGTTTTAAAATGTGTTGCATTAGATTATATAAACTAGTGTTAAAAAGTCAAATTATAGAGATCCTATGCAGTTCTCTCTATCTAGGCCCCTCTTGTTTGGCTTCCCAATGGATTAGTTACTACTATGGTCACATCATGATGGATAAGCTATCTCAAATAGCCACCTCCAATCCTTTTAGCCTAACAATACTACTATTAGAAAGCTAGCCTCCTCCCAGGCCCAGCTAGCTAACTTTCTAATTCTGTTAGGCGGGCTGCCAGTTGCTGAAGGAGCTAAGAGGGCAAGTTTTTGTAAATGGTTGAATGATGTCAAATTCCCAAATGGCTTCGCTTCTAATATTGCGAGATGTGTGAGTGTTGTAGATTGCAAAATCTCTGGCATAAAAAGTCACGATTGTCATATTTTTATGCAAAGATTACTACCTGTTGCAATTTGTGGATACTTACGACAAGATATACGATTAGCATTGACTGAGCTGAGCACATATTTCAAAGAACTTTGTGCAAGAACTATCAATGACTTGCATGCACCCATTTTCTTTTGATTTATAATGGTTTTTAGGTTTCCTAATTTTGTAGTTGCAATTTAAATTTTTGTTGGGTTTTGGAAACTAAAGAAATATTTGTGAATCTAAATTTTTGCAGTTTTGTGATCAATGAAGGAGGTTTCCAGTTTCCAGATGAAGAGGTATACCTTTGGGTTTTGAGATGAAGAAGGCAGCTTCCATGATGATCAAGACTTGCTTAGGAAATCCTTGTTATACAATAAAGATGAGGAATACACATGTAAACATATATTGGTCTATTAATGTGGCATGTTGGGGTGAATTTCAAATAACACTTCTTATGATGAATGAATGATATACCGATACATGTTAGGGTATTTGAAACATTTATATCATGTAAACGATTAATTCATGATATTATATGCTTATTAGAGAATATATTGATCTATTACATGCGTTGGATATTGTATCTAATGGGAGACTACAGATATTTAAAAAAAAAAACAGGTGGAAATGGTAAATAATTATAAATTACAGAAATTCAGTAGATAAGACTTTTTGTGGCGACAAAAAGGACTTTTTGCGGCGACTAATAGCCGCCGAAAAAGCTAAATTTCACTACTCCTAAAACAGGCTAAGTGAAATCTTTTTCCGACGACTATTTGACTATTTGCGGCCACAACTTATCCCCGCAAAAATTTATTTTTGGCCACGCTTAACCCACGCCGAGAAAAACTTTTCCGCAGCATAGTACTGGCGGGGATAGTGAAGCCACAAATAACTATTTGAGGCGACTATAAGACTTTTGCGGCGATATATAGTCGCTGGAAATAGTAGCTTTTCTTATAGTGACAATAATATATGATAAAAAATATTCAGTAAAGGAAAACAAAAACAAATAGAAATAAAACAGTCAAGAGCATGTGGCTCATGACCCAGTCTCTGTAACAGAGGTTCTGGATTCGATCCCCACCCAAAATCTTATAATAATAAAAAAAATAGAAATAAAATACACACATATATATACTAGTAAATGGACTATGTTCAAGGCACATATGACCGATGAATATAGAATTGGAATCGATAATTAGCCAGAAAATCATTATAAATGACGTATTTGAAAAGTATTATAATAATAATATTTTTTGTACAGAAATATTTGAAGTTTAATATTTTTTAGAGAAATTTTATATCATGACATAAATAAATAATCAATTATTTCAAATAAAGTGACTGATATAAATACATTCAATTCACAGATAAAAAAAAAAGTATATGAAACAAGTTTTTCGTATGCAGATATTAAAGAGCAATATATAAAATATATATTTAAACAATATTGAAAAGTATCACAGGAATTCTTTAAGGGTAAGTTTTGAATTAGATTAGTATGTATATCATAAAAGTTTGTTAAAGTTAAAGAAACATTATTTTTACAGTATGAGAAAAATATTTACATCTGTAAGTCATGTCGTTGTTTTGGTTACGGGATGCATAAATATCACATTAAATTTTATGTGTTGTATTTGTTTTTTGGACACCCAAAAGATTAGACAGAATATGAAGAGGGAGTGGTTGGAGTAGGTCCCACGGCCTTGAATGTATGCCAGAAAGATAAAGAGAGGGAAAGCAGTTATGAGTCCATCTTTCTATTTTTTAATAAAAAAATAAAATAAACAAATACAAAATAGCCGGTTATACCACAGTTTCCATAGGCGGTTCTATAGCAAAACTGTGGGCGAGGAAAGAGATTACAGAGACCTGTAAAGACAGAGAGAAAAAAAGAAGGCACTGATTGATCCTTTGATGCAGCTGTAAATCACATAGTTAGTGGAGAAGTCATCAATATTAATTCGCCAACCTCCATATTCAACAAAAACGGTAGCCACGTTTTTAAACCGGACAAGCACCGCATTATTTTTATAGCTCTTCTGGAATTGTCAGGCACCGCAAGGCTATTCTACTACATCTCTTGTCTCTTGTAGAGAGACGCTTCACGATGGACGCCGTGAAGCAATAGAGGTGCTTCGTCCTTCCTTTCATAATTTTCTCTATAAAAGAGATATTCAGCTCATCTTCACTCGCATCCCATCTTCTTTACTTTTCTGTAATTAGTCTGCATTCTTACTCTGTAATCTCTTTCTGCATTCTGACTCTCCAATGGCTCAGCAATCTTCTCGTAACCAATACATGAGGTATTCAACACCTTCTTCATCCACTGTTTCTGCTTCCGCTATTGGTGCTATAGTGCAATACAATAATGATCTGACTAATAAGTCAGATGTTGAAGCTATCTACGAGCTTGTAAATCTCGGTACCCATTACTCATCAACTATTTATTCATTTTCTCAGCGACTACAATCCAAACCTTATGATTTGGACAAACTCAATAAGAAAATTTCTATCCTTCAGCGCCTTCTTCACGAGTCTAACATGAAGATAGAAGTAATAAAGTAAGAGAATAGGAAATTAAAATCTATGCTTAAGTCTTCTTTTAGATTGCCTACTGCTTTAGATAAGGATGCCATGCATGCATATTCTTGAAGAACAAGATCGTTTAAAGAATGAGGAGAAATGCCTCAAATTTCTGTAATTTTTTTCTTCAAGATAATAAAATAATATTTCAGAAATATTCATATTTGTGTTTCTATCTTCTAGTAGATATTCTGTGTGCTCCATTTTATTTTTGGTAGCAGATGACGGTTGCATTAACTTCTACGTTTAAAGTGAAAACTAATAGATCTAAAGGAATAGATATAGATCTGTCAATACACAACAAAAATACATGTTCAACACCCAAAAAAATCACTTTTTTTCTCTTTCAAAAAATCAACTCGGAGATGAAAATAAAATAAAGATGACTTAGAAAATAGAGAAATAAAAATAGAAGGAAGCAGTTTTGATGGTTTTGCTTTACCTTTTGTGGTTTAAAGGGTGCAAAAGTGGTTTTGTTGTTCTGGTGAATACCTTGAATTGCAGCAAAACTCGTACAGCTTTCCTCCGCTTAGAAAAGGTTACCTGCGTGTTAATCTTGTTCTCGATCCTCAACATGAACAAAAGAAAAGAAGAGAGAGAAAAAGTTTACTTTCGGAGAGAAGAGGAAAGAGAAAGTGAAGATGAAAGTCTGAAAGAAAAAACACTTGAATCAAAAAGAAAAAAAAACATATGAACACAGATAGAAAAAAAATTTGTTCTGTGGATCTAAAAAATAGAAATCAAACGAAAGGAAAAAAAAAAACTTGAATAAATTTTTTACAAACAGATCTAAAATAAACGCAAGAAAATCAAGCAAAAACTTATCTCTTCATATCTTTGTAGATGTGTTCAAACCTGTTTGTAGGGGAAGAAGCTGTGAAGAGATGGTGGGCGGAGGTCGTGCGACGGTGCCGAAAACGGCTAAAAACCGTGCGGCTTAGATGGGCTGTAGGTGGCTAACGGATGGAGGTGAAACTTGGTGGGGATGTTCACCGGTGAGAGGTGAAGAAAACTGGGTGGGTGGTGTACGACACCTCCACCGGACGGGGGTGCAATGGCCGGCCGAAATAGAAGGGGAGAGCACGGGGAGAGAGAGAAAAAAAGAAAGAAGCACGGGAGAAAAAAAGAAAAACGCATGGGAAGAGAAAAGAAAGAAAGAAGAAGAAATAATTATCTTTACTGTGCATTTCAAATTTTTTATTAGCTTTACTGTGCAGGAATCGAATTATTATATTACTGTGCATCGTTAACAAAACAGTACTATAACACGGAAGAAACGTGGCCCGTGAAAGAGAGAGGTTTGAGAATAGAGACTGAGAGAGCTTGATGATAGAGAGAGAAGAGCGATTAGCTGAGAAAGGACGAAATGATGGGTAAAAATGACGAAAGTGAGAGAGGGGGGTCTGACGAGAAAAAAAGACAAAATTGAAAAGAATTGAGAGAGAGAGAGATCCAATGTGAGGAGAGAAATAGCTTGACAAAATAAAAAAGTTTCGGTGAGATTGATGAGATAGGATAAAATAAAATAATAAATAAATATAATTAGAGAGAGTGAAGTGATGACAGAAGTGGGGTTTGATAATGAGAAAATAAAAAATCGAAAAGATTTTGAAGAGAAAGAGAGACAGTGAGCGGTACAATGAGTTGAGAGAGAGTTTGAGGGGAGAGAGCTTGATGACATAGGATCTAGATTGAGGAAGGCTGAGGAGAGATAGTGGAATGATGAATTATTTTGTAGGAGATATGGGGTGTGAGGTGTCTACACTGATTGATCAATTATTTAATAATGAAAAAATTTAGTTGTAAATATAACTGTGTATTAATATGTATATCAATCTAATGCAATAAGTTAAAAAGTAGATTTTATTAAAAACATAACTAATTTAAATTTTGAATATAAAAAAATCAGTATTGGTACGCATATTAATATATGACTTTACTTGTACGTAATAAAACTCATTATTATTATTTTATAATTTAAGAAAATTGAATTGTTTATTATATTTTATATTGAAATTTGAAAAAATTATAATGATAAAATAAAATGAATTAAAATGATATTTTATAAATAAAAAATTATATTTTATATTATTATTATCTTACTATTCATCTGAATTTTTTATTATCTTTACTGTGTATGAATCAAATTATTATATTACTGTGCATTTTGAATTTTTTATTATTATATTACTATGCATAGTTACTGTGTATTACTGTGTAGCAATCGAATTATTATATTACTGTGCATCGTTACTGTGCATTACTGTGTATTCACGGATATTTTCGACGATTTATGGAATTTTTTATTATCTTTATTGTGTATTACTGTACATTACTGTTCAATTCAGGATAAAATTGGATATTACTGTAAAGAGGAAGGATAAAATTGGAAGAAATGTTGTGCTTACTATTTATTACTGTTCAATTCAGGATAAAATTAGATATTACTGTAAAGAGGAAGGATAAAATTGGAAGAAATATTGTACTTACTATTCATTTTAGGATTCGCGCTTTTATATATAAAAGATATATATTATATCCAACACATAATTGATGTCTAGAAATTGCGTTTGTACATGCCACAATTTTCTGGTCCTGGATTACGAGATTTTAGGAGCTCGCACAAAGTGTACTTTTTACCTCTGCCACAGTTGGATACTTGCCTTCTATCTAAAGCGCCTCGAGCATTCTGCTTATTTCAGAATCGATTGAACCAAAATCGTCACCAGAAGAATTGCCAGAATCTGATGATCACCACTAGCACACTCTTAATTTGCTGTTTCTCCCACCATCTCAATGCCTCTTTGTGACACCTTGATCAGCAGCAAATTTAACCTGTGGAGTTTAACGGATTGGGTTTAACTTGACCCATATAGTCAAATGTAGGGATGAGTAAAAATTTAAAAATCCAACTTTGACTTCACTCTGGCTCCCCTCTAACTCCAATATGTTAATTTTTTTTTTTCTTTGCAAAAAATGGAAGTCAGAATTGGAGGTGGTATTAGACTGATTCCGCCTTTGACTCTGATTCTGATTCCGACTCTAATATTGTACATATGTTATAAAAATATATGTATTTTTTTTATATATTAATACTTATATTTTATATAACTATAACTTATATAGTTAGTTAAATTCAATAATATACTAATATGAGTTAATTATTATAAAATAATATACTTATAATATAACATAAATAGATTAAATTGACTAATAATAATTTAGTATATGTCAGCACCATACTATTACTACCATTTCACACTAATGTATAATAACATGTAATACTAATGTATAAACACTAATATATAATAACGTATAATACTAATGTATAATAATATTTAAACTAATGTATAAATTTATAATAACATTTCACACTAATATATAATAATTAAAATATAATAGCATGTAATAGTAATGTATATATAGTAATCAATATATAATAATATGCAATACTAATATATATTAATTAAAATATAATAACATATAATAATCAATATATTCTTCGTAACTTACACAACATAAAAATACGAGTTCTAGTATCTATAAATTTTCTGACGTGAGCCACGTAACGATCATTTTCCGATCCCACTAGTTATCCACAGTACTGCATTATTGGATGAGTACCGAATTAATTGTGGCCACACACTAGTTGTCAGCCTATTCATAAAGGAGAAAGTCTCTATGCAGTCCCTGTTAGAGAACTGGCGCGCACGCCCAACGTGACAAAAACGAACCGTTTAATAATTATAATTACAACGTCGTCTTGCTTATACATGATCTCCCTTCACGCCTTTCCCTTTACAATAGATTCTCTACTTCAGTTTTGAATTTTCCTTCTCCTTCCTCCTGAGACTCAAGCGGTGCCCAACCCCAACGTTGTCTTCCTCCCCGAGAGTGAAGCTTTGCCTAGCCCTAACGTCGTCGTGTGAGGTGGTGGAGGAGCTACTTTCGCCCAGAAGACACTTTCCACGATCGAGCCGTAATTTCATACGATAGGTTGGTTCCATTTGAGCCCTAGAGTAATCTTTACATCTTCTTCCATCTGAACGCTAAATTAATTACTAATTCCACTCTCTTTGCCCAGCCCTAACGTCTTCGTGCGAGGTGGTGGAGCTGCGTCACCCAAAAGACAAGACGATGGTGCCCTAATTCCACTCCGTTCGTGGGATAGATTGCTTCCATCTGAGCGCTAGAGTAATGTTCTTCGTGCCATTGTTGTTTTCTCTGTGATTTAGAAAACCACATTTCCATCTAAAAAACATAAATATGAATTTGTCTCTCACTATACGCTGTCTGCTAGTGGAGGTTGGGTTTTTCATTTATGTTTCATGTTGATGGTATGTCGATGGTATTGAGTTACAGAGCATCATTTATGTGGATATGGAAATGTTGATTTAGTAAAGTTTGTAAGAGTTTTATTTAAACTCTATATCACACACACCCATCTTAATAGAGTTTGAAAAAGCTCAAACTTATCAGATAAAAGATGAGTGATAACGGGATAAGAAAACTCCTAAGAGATAAGATTAAAACTTGTATCTCTAATTATAGTCAGATACAAACTCTGAGATTTCTTGATGGTCAGAAATCTATAAATAGCATTGAGGAGTTAAAGGATTCTCACCTACAATATTATTGTGCCTCTAGCCATCGGAAGACAATTTGAGGTAAAGTTGTTAGGGTGATCCTTCTCTCATAGTTAGGTCAGATTCTCTATCAAACAGATAAAGAAAGGTATGTATTTATTTATTATTGTTTTATTATTGTAGATCATAGAAAATCAAAGATCCAATTATTAATATTCATGTTAAAATATTTAACATGTGGTATCAGAACTTTAGGTTGTAGATTTTTTATGATCTCGATAAAAGATACAATAAATTTGTTCTTTCGTATATTGTAATTTTACTATATTGCGAAATACTGAAAATATTATTATTTTTTATACGTTTTACCATCTGAGAAAGAAATTTTATGATGGTGTCTTTTCTTTTACATCTATTCTGTAAAAGACCCACACAATGACAATAAAACATATATTTTAGTGTTATTATTTTCTATACTTTGCCATATTGAGTATGTGCTGAAGGAAGAGAAACTCCCTCCCGTATTGATGCACTCCTTCTAAACATGCTTGGGTGTTATTTTCATTTTTCCCTGTAGTATTGTACGTTGTTAAAAATTTCTTTCCCTTTTATACTGTGTTGCAATGGAAAAAGATATTGAGGGTATTTGCTAAAAAAAAAAAAAAAAAAAAAAAAAGAGAGAAAGAGAAGAAGAAAGGGTTGAATGGAGGTGGAACTCGGCAAAGGTAGAACGCTGGGACACCAGGCCGTCTTCTCCTCATTGGCGACGTCCACCGTTGTGGGCAAAACAAAAGTTTTGTAAATTGCTACTGCAGTGATGCGTTTTTGATAAAATCAGAAATCTAAGGAAGAAAGAACTGATTTATTGCTTAGGGTTTATAGGACAAGAGCTTGGGCTCTACGCTATGGGCCTTGGCCCAGTTCATTTGTTATTTGTTTTAAATAATTTAGTAGATGTGTATAGTGCTTGGGCCTTGAATTCTGGCCCATCCCGAGGAAAAGAAAAGTGGGCTATGCTTTGGGCACTGGCCTAGCCAAGAGAAAGAGTAAACGGGCCACAACCCAGCCCATTAAAAGAACAAAAAAAAAGGAGAAGAAGGGAGGAACCGGGCTTGTACAGTGGATCCAGCCCAAGTCAACACATCCAGTTGACTTGGGTCTCGGCCCGGTTTGTTGAACCGGTCCGATTC
This sequence comes from Carya cathayensis, assembly GCA_011037825.1. Taxonomy (NCBI): domain Eukaryota; kingdom Viridiplantae; phylum Streptophyta; class Magnoliopsida; order Fagales; family Juglandaceae; genus Carya; species Carya cathayensis. The sequence continues at coordinate 38,145 of QGSO01001026.1, forward strand.
TGACCCGGACCAATCAGATCAAAATTTTTTTTTCCTTATTATTTTAATAATAATAAATTATTATTATCATTATTTTTTTGTTAAAAAAAAAATTATGTTATATACATGTTATTATTGTTATTTACATGTATGAAAATTTTATTAAATACATGTTATTATGTACATGTATGAAAATTTTATTAATTCCTAAATACATGTTATTATGTACATGTATGAAAAGTTTATTAAATCTTGTATACATGTTATTATTGTTATTTACATGTATGGAAATTATTAAATTTATATACATGTTATTATTGTTATCTACATGTATGGAAATTATTAAATTTATATACATGTTATTTTTGTCATCTACAAGTTTGAAAAATTTTATTAAATACATGTTATTATGTACATGTATGAAAATTTTATTAAATCCTAAATACATGTTATTATGTACATGTATGAAAATTTTATTAAATCCTATATACATGTTATTATTGTTATCTACATGTATGGAAATGATTAAATTTATATGCATGTTATTATTGTTAAATACATGTATTAAATGTCATATGCATGCTATTATTTACATGCATTAAATCTTATGTACATGTTATTATTATATACATGTATGAATTGTTTATTTTGGTTCTTATTATCATGCCATATATATATATAATT